>JAOUQW010000026.1:4023684-4037916 GCA_028565825.1 Olivaichthys viedmensis | reverse complement strand
TGACACTACTTTTGCTGATTGGAGTCTCTCGTTCTTTATTCAGCACATTCTGTATCTGTGATGAAGTTGCTGTTCTAAAGCGTTTTAAAGTGCCATACAATGGCAATGAAAAAAAATCCCAGATTTTCAATGTGGTCTCAGACTTTTGGACCCCACTGTACATGTTTCAGATCATTTCCTCCCATACATTGTGCACATTAATCAGATCACTATTGTTTTTGGTTTTTGGTTAGAGTGACACCTAGTGCAAGTCACCAATGAACACAATTACCTTACACTAGTTCATTATTTTGTAAGGACACCATTAAATGTGTAGTCAGTGATTCTGGTAAAGGTTTGCTGAAGGTAGCTGTTCTGAAACTCAAACAAATACAGCCCCTCCCTTCGGAGTTTCCTTCAAAGCCACGTCCCTAAAACACATGCCTAGGCTAGAACGCCTAAATGCTAGTGCAAGAGGCGGAGCTTTCTAAATTGACAGGCAATTGGAGATGCCTCCTTGTCCTGATTGGTTGGACGTTGGTGGTCCACATCATAAAGAAAGTTTATTTATTAAACAAAGTTTATTCAACTTAAGTTGTTGAGCTGATACTGTGCAACACAATGAAAAAGGGGAAAGTCTAGCCGTTTTTAATTTGACACCTCTAACATGGATTGGCCTCTCGGGCAGTCCATGCTAGAAAACACAAACGCTGGTGAGAATTGTGTATACACGGTCTTCCCTTCAGGAAACAGGAGCCTTCCTGGACTATACACGCTGTGATTTCCTAAAGCGCACCTCCTTAAGCAGGAAAAGGAACAGGTACAACCCATCATGTTTGTATGACTTCTCTTATTACAAAAGAAGACTATGTATCATTTTAATGCTTATCACAACTCAGCAAGCATACTATACTAAAAGGCAAGACAATTCTGAATAACAAGATACAAACGCAGAATGGAGTTTTCTGTACCAAATACTGTATGTACATTACTTATTATGTACAAAAATGTACAAAAATATCAAATCGATTCACCTTTCAGCCTGAGTAGACTGTGATTAATTATATCATCACCAGATCATCATCTTTTCTCTGTTTGCAATTCTCCATGCCTAGATTATATTGAAAAAGAGGAGATATAGCCCTGTGCAACACAGCGGGTCCCAAAACTGTGACTGGTTCAGGCTTGAAAACTGTGACACACTGATAGAAGAGAACTATTAGAACATACTGTCCATTAAATATAATCAGCTGAGCTCTGTGATATATGACAAGTCCATTCAGCAGCAGCTCTTTTCTGCTCATTTCTGCATAACTGTATTTATCAAGGTCTGAAAGGCAAAAACTGATCCTAGATCAGCAGTCTAACTCTGATAAATTGTATACAGTCTTTTTTGTGCATTTTTGTCTCATCTATTGCCAGGTCTTTCTTCATCTGTTCGTCCAGTTCTGCAAAACATCTTTTTTGTGGAAAATCTGCCTGATCAGTTTTTCCTTGCTCAAATCAGTGTACAGAAGCGTGACGATTCTCAGCCGGTGGTCAGCTCTGTGTGTGTGGGCGGCTCCAGGATCTCTGCAATCTCCGACAGCTCATCCAGCACCTCGGTGAACGATGGCCTCCGTAACGCTTCCATCTGAATCAGTAATGTGACAATTAAATATATCAAGACATGCAAGATTACAAGAGATGTAATCAACTCTGATTGGCTATTCTTATTCTGCAGTTTATGTACAGATGGTATCACTGAGCCAAACATTTTGAGGCAAGTATGCTGACTTGGGCATGCAGTTTACATGATACTAAACTACATTGTAGCTCCAGTGTAAAAAAATCCAAATTTGGAAACCAACCACTTCTTGGCTGATCAATTACATTTGGGATAAGAGGAACACTGTGTAAATGTCAATTCTAAACCTTATATTCAATTTTCATATCATTAATGATGAGCTCCCCGGACAAAAAATTTGTCACATGTGTCATTTCTTTCCTAATACTTGGTTACGCCTCCCCTCGCCTTAATAACAGCTCCAATGCTGTAAAGAAAGGATTTCGTCTGTCAATTTTAGCCCACTCCTCCACTGACTGTGTGCGCAATTCAGCTAGAGTTTGTGGGATTTCGTAGGGCAATCAAAATGACCCGGTGTTCCATTAGGCTCGTCAAACAAGTCACACACATATTTGGCCCTATTCACCCTACAGATGTCACCCTGAAACATGAGAGTGTTGTGTTCTGCTTGGACATGAAGCACAAAAGGCAACATCAGAGTCTGGCCAACAACTGACGATCTGGTTTTATGCTAAATTACATTCGTCCAGGTGCACAACCTATTGACATTGTACAATAAAGCGCTGCTATTGTTGGATGTGACAAATTTTTTGTCCGGGGAGCTTATCATTGTGAACATTGCTATGCACTAATATGCATACATTTTATTTCAAAGACATGTCTTTTTTTTTTAATCCGAAGGCTGTTCATTTGACAAAAAAAGGCATAAAAAGATGTATAAATATCACAGCATTGCACTCTTACTTCTCGGTGTTTACAGGGAAAAAATGACATATTAAGAAAAAATATATAAGTTTAGGTGCAAAATTGTCATTCCGAATAATAGTCCGCATTACAACTGTAACATCAAATGTTATTTTAAAAAATCACTTTTTATTTTTTACTAATATTAAATTTTTATACTGCTTAAAAAATAAAATAAAAAATCCTGTCTTACCCTTCTCCTGTAGGTGGTACCTTTTTCTCAGACTGGACCCCTACCATACGGTTTTTCTTTTTTCTAATTGTAGGATTGCGTTCTTCTGGAGTGAGCTTGGTGATGTCATTCCTAGAATGTGGCTGCTCTTTCACCTTAGCAGTCATGGCCTAGACTGCTCCTATCCCCCAATGGGACTAACTTGGTTTTTATTTATTTATTACGATACAACAGTAATACAGTGCAGTACATACCAAACAGCAATTGGTTGCAAGGTCCAGTACACGCTGTGGACATCCAGTAACCATCTTCCTGAATGCAGACACGTCTAAACCATAGTCCTGACACACACACACACACACACACACACACACAAGTATTAAAAGAAGCAGTCCAAGAGAACATGCTGCAATAAAGTCAAACCTAAAAGATCGATGACTTAGTTTAATATAAATTGTATTTTTCTGTTAGTGAAACTGCAACATGGTTTGATTTTTTTTATATTTAATTCAATTTTGCAATTTCACACCAGGGTTATCCATTAAGTATATTGTTATTCCTATAGCTACCTGAGTTCTTGGAAGGATTTCTGGGTCTGCTGAGATTCTGGCCAGAATTTCGCACAATACAATCCCAAAGGAGAACACATCGACCTAATTATAGCAAAGAGAGCCAAATCAGCCAGGCAAGAACAACACCTTAAGAACAGCATGAGCGTGACAAGCAAAATGATTCATAAGGCGAGTATGAGTTCATTTTTCAAGGCTGCTTACCAGTGATGTTCTAAATGTGCAGTGATTATTGTATTGTCTTGTTTAGAGTGAACTAATTGTTTTATTATTAGGGATATTTGATTGTTGTCATCACCTTGCGGTCATAAGGTTCCCCGCGCAGCATCTCTGGTGCCATCCAGAAGGCCGAGCCAACCAGTGACAGCTTCCTGTCTTTGGCAGGAAGTTCTACTACCTCTCTGGCCAATCCAAAGTCTGTGACCAAAGCCTCTCTGCCTCGGGCAGTTACCCTTATCAAACAGTTCTGTATGAGGAAATACAATGACAAATCAACAGGAGATAAATGCAATACAATTCACACACATGTATATAGGCATTATTTTATACCATGTCTCAGTTTTCAGGACGCAGACCGAATGTATTATCTTGAAAGATTAAAGGGAAAAGGCTTTCACCCTTTAAACCTGAGCCCTAATTATTAATTTAAATTATTTTGGTAATGACAGCTATGATATTTAGATATCTTGTGGTTATCTTAACCAAGAGTCTTAACCTTTGTGCCATGGAAGATATTTATATCAAACATCCTTACTCGCCAGTGTAACACTCGTTTTCTGCCAGAGGAGGGCAGTATATGCCAGAAAGTCAACTTTCCAACTCTTAAATAATCTTATTCTCACCCACACACACAAGCATGATGTTGATGTCGAATCTAACACCTGGAAAGTTTTAGAACAGTGCATTCTACGAATTAAAAACATACTGATACAAGACTTGTGGGATGCCCATGAGAGTTCTTTTCAGGTGACGGTGCACTCTGGTGGTGTGGGGTAGAAAGTGCAGGTGGCGTGGTATGGGTGGTGAACCTCTGGTGGTTGGGAGGAGAAAGGTCAGGTGAGATTGTGACATAAGCTCAGACTTTGGACACTACTGTGGATACACTGCCAGTCAAACGTTTTTAAATTAAATTATTATTAGTTCCACAGACAAGATTATTTTTTTACAGAATGCCAATTAAACTAGAAAAAACAACCAAAGACCTAAATCTTTAAGGACCTATTAACTTGACGCTCTCAGATCCTAATGGGACTCTAAATGAGTGCTTTATTAAAGGCAGATGCACTGTTGTGCTACACGTGTCTAATTGGAGTGAACTCTGCCTTTTCTAAACAGATCTAGTTTGTTTCTAATAAAATAAAAAGTCAGAAACATTTCTCCATTCATATGCAGTATACCTATTCCTTACTTAGATTTTTTATTTTTCGAGTATTTAATATAAGCCCATTGCTCAAAGTTTAAACAAATAATTATCAAATATAGGTTGTTCAGAAACTTTTGCCTAGCAGTGTAAATTAAATCATGTGAAAGGGCAGAACTGGTGCTTGAGAGAAAATCTCAGCACTGATAGCTATAACCCAGACTCTTTTTGCCAGCCTGGTTCAATGAAGTCTGCCGTCATAGCTCTCTCAGCTGCATGAATTATTCACTCATGACCCTGTATAACTTCAGTACGTCTGCACTACCCATCACCCCTCTGGTTTATCCTCCATGCCTCTGGGCTTCCCAAGGGCAAGTTAATAGCCTCCATCTAAGTCCTGTTTCCTGCATGCTCAATTAAAGGCATGTCTAGACACATAATTCACTTTAGGTTTCGGATTCAAGATCAGTAATGACACTCCTTTACAAGCCTGATGACATTAACATCAAGACAAAAAGAAGCAAAAAAGTGACCCTAATGGGGTGGCACAGATGCTGGCATGAGTTGGAGGGGAACTCCAGCTCTTTCTGAGGTGGGTTATACAAGGGCCAATGGGACTTTCGGGGCAAAAAAGTGCTGATAAATGGATTGGACCAGGAGCTCGGCATCTGGTCTGCATTAGAGTGTACAGAGTATCTACCATTACTGCCTCTAATTATGTGAGCACTTGGGGAATCCTTCAGCTCTGTCCCATAGCCTCGCAACTGCTAAATTTAGTGTGAGTCCGTGCACTTAAGCCAAAGACTTACATAGTTTCTTGCTATACTGAGCACAGAATGGGTGGAGCTGGAAAAAAAGAAAAATAGACAGGAAAAAAAGTAAGTGAATAAATGTAGGAGTCACCATGCTGATCTTTGACTTTAGTAAAGAACTGAAAAGTAAATTTTCAGATACGAAGCTCCTCATTGACCTGGCTTGTAACTAGCTCACTCAGTTATGTTTAGCAGGCTGAAGATTTTCCACAAGTGGGAGCCATTACTCAATTACCTTTTGTGTGTGTCATTGTTGAAATGGAGGAAACTGGCATGAACCCGCACCAGCAGGATATGGCAAATACACGTTTGCACTCGCAAATTGTGAGCATATAAAGTAAAGGAACGAAAGACACATTCGATTCTGTTGCCATTGCAGTACGACAACAACAGTTTTTTACTGATAACAACATTCACTCTGTAGGAGTAGCCTAACGATAAAAGGCCGAAATCACTTTTAAACATGATATGCATTTTTGACCATGATGTGTCATTCAAGTGACACGAATGATTTACTGCACTCATTAAGCAAACACTCACAACCAGGATATTTTTTCATATTATAGATACAGAGCTGTTAATTTTCTATACACAAATATTTAACAGCTTCCTTTTGCCCCAAAACTCCCATTGGAAACAAGTGCCAATGGGACCTTTGGGGAAAAAATACGCTGATGAATGGATTTCACTCTGAGCTCAGCATCTGGTCTGCATTAGAGTGTCCACCATTACTGTTATTTCACCATTTCCACATGCAGTAGCCTCTGATTATGTGAGTACTTGGGGAATCCTCTGTTCATTTAAGAGTCGGCAACCTTTTAACTGTGCAGAGCCAAATAAAACATAATATGAGTTACTTTTTAAAGACTAAAGCAAAACTTACATTACAATTTTCATCTGATAATTAATAATCCATAGATCTATGGAATAGCCTACATTTTATTGGTGATAACTGGAAAAAATAGCTGCACTTTTTTTGAACCCGTCATAAAGGAAAATAGTAATAGTAAAGCTTGCAGAGTTAACCTAATATTTCTCCCTTTGGTTGGTCCAGGCTAGTAGACAAACTGCTACTGACTGACCTGAAGTTTAGCACAGGTTTTTGTCATGCAGTCACACTCTAAACCACTTCTCAGGAAGGGAAACAAGGCCAAACGCTTGGCATGGGCTAAGACATAGCAGCATTACACAGTGGATCACTGGAAAAAAGTCCTGTTTACTGATGAATCCAAGTTTGAGATTTATGGCAGTAACAGAAGGGTTTATGTAAGGAGATGAACAGAAGAGAGATTGATACCACAGTGGATCAAAACAACAGTGAAACATGGTACTGGACTTTCAATGTGCTCTCAGATTTTTGGACCCCACTGTGTGTGTATATAATATTATTATATAATATTGCACACATGAACCATTTTTATTTAACACATTTTTTTTCTGGTTGGGCAGATCACCGTAATCGTATAGTATTGTTATACAGTGAAAACATGTGTATTGAAACATTAGGCTTACTTTTAAGAAATATTAGTGTTTTGTTAAAGCACAGTATCTATGACTATGATTTGCATACATATACAAAAGACATACTAAAACTGATTAACATATGTGATGCATGAATACTAGGTTAAGTCAACATTACTGGACATTTGTGGATGACAGGTAGGCTAATTGTCATGCCGCACCACATACGTATGGATAATTGATGTTTTAACCTGTATTTTAATCTGTCAGTGTGTTTAGTTGTTATTGTCTTCTTCTTCTGAGGCACTGAAAATCTTAACCGTGCCGCAATATTGACTGTACGTACAACGTGTCGCATCAGACATAAAGCTGTGCACCTCTTCACTTCACGATTCTCAGTGTGGTTTGCATTTGCATTGGTTTCCATTTCAAACAATGGCATGGCAGAAGTTGAGGAATCTGTATAATGCACGCATCGTACACTTATAGACACTCTGTCCAAGTAACACACAGCAGCTGGGTGAGTCATTTGAAGCATGCCAGAGAAGGATTTACACTTGGCCTGATGTTGTGGGGGAGGACCAGAGTAGCACCATGGGCTTTGGATTCCAGCCATTCCAGTCGGCTTTGGAGCTTCGTCAGAAGACTGAACTTCTCTCTGAACTCTGCTGCATGGGCTAAGATAGCACTGCTGTCGGTGCCTGTCACCATGGAGCCATGTCTTCCTTGCATTTTAAGCCATGAGCTGGAAAATTAGATCTTTCAGTGTGTTGCCTGTTCTCAAATTCTCAGGGATGTCGATGCATTTTGAGAAGTTCGTCAGCCCAAAGCATTCCTAAAAATCTGAAGGAATCTGATGGTAAATAAATGATAGCCAGTAAAACAATTAAATGCTCAATATTGAACTGGTAAAATTGAGCCATGGCTGTGACTGTAAATTCGTAAGAATTCGCAAGTCAACTCAAAGAAGTCTACTCACATAAGCTTTGAATGGTAAAGGTTGGGTTAAGGGGCGGGGTTAGTGGTCCGAGCTTTTCTTATAACTTTCTTTCATGTGAAATAAAACATTGAATTCCATTATGTGTTAGAAATCCTTAATTTATTTTATGAGATTGAGTTTGTGTTGACTAAAGCCTGGAATTATTTAGTTCACACTTTAAAAGTGTTCCCCAACCCTGCTCCTGAAAGTATCCCGATACTGCATACATTTTCCAAATTTTTAACTCATGAAGGGTGTGTGAGAGCAGCAAAGAAACTAAAAATATGTAGGGCGAGGCTGCTCCTGGACCAGAATTTCACAGATGCAGTCCACAAAACTGGCTTACCTGCAAAACTGGCTTTTTAGGTCAAAGGTAATCGACTGATCTGCTGAGCTGCTTGTTCATGTGGTTTTAAGAAGTCAATACATGTAAAGACACTAGGCTTAGGTCATCTCAGAAGCATCTTCGGTATTAAAGCTATAACAACTACTGTATATACAGAATAGTGTGACGCCCTACTGGTATAAAAGAATATACGATGATATGGAAATCTGAAATAGGTAGGGTTCCTCAAGGCACGTTGGGGTGACACCAATACATACCAATACATACTTGTGCAGAAGCATCACATCTCCACAAATAGGACTTTGCTCAGTGTCCCGAGCTGGTGTTACATTTGTGTCTAAAACTATTTTTATTGGCCTTAGTAACTTCAGACACACATTTTCCTTAAGGGGGGGCTTTCACACCGTGGGACTCTATGTCGTTAATGTTAAACACATTTCCAGGTGTGCCGCACCTCTTGAAATACACGCCAAGATTTTTTTAAAATGACAACCGTACCAGGGGAAAAAGCAGAGAAAAAGGTATTTTTCCATTCTTTGGTAAACTACTGTAAGCTAAGAGTCTTTCTCTAACCAAATGATTTACCACTTGCACTACAATGTTATCAGGCATTAGATGCTTTGATAAGGTTAAGCTGATATGCCAAAACTATATTGGGTTGTATAGTAGAAAGAAAAAAGACAGGTTATCATAGCATGGTATGGTTATCCCACAGGTATAGTTGTCATAGCGTGAATTTTTCATACTGTTACATCCTTAATATGGAAAAAAAATGGTCATTAGTGTCAATACTCTTCGATTAAGAAACAGCACTTAAACCTCATGTCACATCTATCATGAGTTCAGTTCAGCTGGACCGTTTGCATTCTGGAAGAAGAACATTAATCAAAGCGTAAGTCATGTCCTCTAAACTCTTCAGAGAATGTATTGTACGCCTGCTTCTCTGGATCACAAGTTGGGTTCATTGGATTATGTTATTGCAGTGGACTCCATTTACCAGCGATGATGAATTTCCTGCTCTGATTGCCTTATTTAAAGCTAACCGACATGTAATTAAAGAATAGTGAATAGTAAACAGTTTATTCAAATATACACACTAGCGTTCAAAAGTGTGGAATCACGTGTCGTCATATTTTATGAACAGTCATTATTATTCACTAAACTCTTCTACAATGTAGTAGATGTAATATATCTAATATAAACCACACACCAGAAGTTATTTTTAGAGGTTTTGTTTAGTATTTAAAGTATTTTGGGGAAAAGTTATTAAAAGTCATTAAAAAAGTTAAATGATAAAGGAGAAATTACTAAACATAGATAATTTCAGTTTCTTATTTAAGTCTCCACTTCAAGATTTGATCACTGCTTTCCAAAAAAAGAGGCATTCTGGGTATTAATGTTTATATGAACATCACTCTTATTGCTATAAAACTTTCATAGTCATTTTGGAGTCATGATTCTGGACACATGATGTTTTACAGCTTTCTACAAATGATTTGAAACCTAAAGTACATAACACTAGAATCATATTACAATCGTTTTATAGATGTATCTGAAACAAAATTTAAAAATTTTTTAAAATCAGAGTTTAAATTATTGAAAACATTGATTCCAAACTTTTGAATGCTCGTGTACATGTGGGTTCATGTTGTGAGACTTTACAGCTTAACTTTGTGTAGTTAATTCCTGTTTATTAATCTGGGTTGTATTGCTACATTTTGTGATTTTAGAAAGGGATTGATTGATTGGCTAAATCGCTTTCTTTCATAATCAGGTATTCATTTTTTTTCATTTCACACATGCGTACAAAAAAACGCAGAGGGTGTATTCATATAAATGCAAAGTAAACTTGCACTTCCTGTCTGTCTGTCAAGACTCTGCTCAGATAATACAGCTCCAAAACCACTGTAATATGAAGTTAGACTAAACACGTTCAACTTGGGTGTACGCAGGAATTCGCAGCCAAAGATCTCGACCGTCATTCACACGGTTCTGCTTGCACCAGGCTGAATAGGTCACACATGCACCTGACTTAATGGCCTAATCAGATACAGTACCAGTCCAAAGTTTGGACACACCTGCTGTCACGCGGCAGCGAGACACCCGGCTGAGCGCGAGACAATAGCGTGGCAGTCGTCGTCATGGCCAAACTTTGGACTGGTACTGTGCTTGTGTGATTGCGTTTCTTGTCTGTTGTCCCGTGATGTGATTGTTCCCACCTGCATGTTGTTTGTTAGTGATTATTAAGTGTATAAATACCTGCCTGTGTCCGTCCAGTATTGTCCTTCGTTGTTTGTGTGTGAGCACGCCTGTCGCGACGTGAGTTCTTGTTCGTTTCCCCCGCGATCTGTTCAATAAATATGTTTGATGTATTTAGTGGCTACGCGTTTGTGTCCGCACCCGCGCACCTGCAGCACTTCGTGACACCTGCTCAAAAGTTTGGACACACCTGCTCAAAAGTTTGGACACACCTGTTTCTTTCAGTTTTACTGTTTACTACTATTTTAGAAGAATAATAAAGGCTTTATTATCATTAACACTGTGAACACAGTGACCAAGAAAAGTGTTAAACAAGTCAAAACTATTTTAGAATTCTTAACAGTGTTCCTGATGAACCTTTGCACACTCTCGCCATCTTCTCAACCAGCTGCGTGAGGGAGCTTCACCCAGGAGGCTTTTCTTAAACTTCTCAAATAGGCCAAGCCACCTGTTGTTCTGCTTCTCTAAAGTAAAACTATGTGTTTGGGGAAACAATTTAATTTTAAGTAAAAACTACTTGTTTTAAGTAAAAACGTTTTCTTTTTTTTTAACAATAAAAAAACCAACATTTTGATTCAGAAATAAATGTATACATAGGCATTAACCTCATTATTTACATTTGACTTAGAAACTAATTTAAACTATAAGCCTTTATCAAAATGTCTTTAAGACAATGAAAAATATATATTCAATCTAGTGAGTCCAAACCTTTGACTGGTAGTGTACATATGTGTCACCTGGCTCCGAGCACGGTTACAGTTCATCTAATATGTGTGTACAGTTGCTAATGATGTAGCTTTCGATGATGTTCTTCATCGTGGCTGGAGGTTCACAGACGCTGAAGTGTCTAGCAGAAAAGGACGCTCGTTCCCTTCACCCATTTTGGACATTTGACGTGTTTGGATTATCAAGCGCTGTGTGTTACTGAACATGTGGGATTGGGATATATTTCTAAAGCGGATTCTCCAGATGAGTGTTTTGCAGGATGTTTTGTGAAAATAAACACTTAACTAAGGTGTCCATACATCTTTCTCAATCTGAATCCCAAACCTCTTGTGGGAGAAAAAAAAAGATTCACGTCTGTTCTATGTGTTGATTGCATGTTTCAATGGGAAGTTGTTTGTTAGGCCTCCTGATGGATTTGTGCATGCATTTGTGTGTGTATATGTGTGTTTTTTGGTTGTTGCGTGCATAAGAAACGAGCGGGGGGTCAGTTTGCACCTGACAAAACAAACAGTGCTCTTCGCTTGCGTGCAGGCAGCGCTCTCCCTTCTCTTTCCCTCCTTCAAACTTTCCCCTTGCCCTGTGTCCGCATTATTTTGTATTTATGCGCAGATAAACACAAAACTCGTCTCGCTGATTTGTCTCGCTTGTATCCTTTTGCAGGCACGAAAGAATTAGGCATGAGGTTCACCACTGTGATGAATGATGCAGTTAAAATATTACACATGCATATCCTCCTGCTGCAGTCTCCGAGGACGTTCACCACCTCATTGATATGTTTGTAAGTATAGTGCCTGTATAGTGTCTAAGTAAAATCCAAGTGTGGTTATCTCATTTGATTGATTTTAATTCAGGTTTAAGGAATGGTTCAGCGAAAAAAAATAAATAAATTAGGCCGTTTCCCCAAATGTAGTCAGTCAACCAAGACATGTTCAGTGTCTGACATTACCCTCTTTGGTTTTGTACTAGAGCTACGAATCTAATGTAGCTAACAAGTAATGGAAGTCTATCTCACCCAAAAAATCTTTTGCGTAAATATATGCACAAATCATCATAGGCCTACTTTAAACAACACCAGTAGCCTACGTAGTCTCATGTGTAAATAAACGATTTTGTAAAATAGTGTATATTCCGTATTTACAAAATGAAGTTTAAAGTGGAACTGTATTATCATCCGCTTAACTTGCAGATTTCTGCACTTGTTAGCCTTATAGAGTAGCATTGTAGCTACAGTGCAAAACGTTGGATACTAAACATGTCTTGGCTGATCGACTGCATTTAAGAGAAAAATTGTGTACATTTGATTTTTTGCTAAACCATTTATTTAAGTGCCTACATTAAATGTTATTTCATACATAAAGTCATTATGTTTTTATGTTTATTACTTCAAGTTGCACAACTCGTCAGTCAAGACAATCCTACTCTTGGGTTTGATAAATAAGTTGAGGTACATAGGATGGATTAAATAGTCGCAAAGTCTTGTGTTTGAGCTTAACTTTATGTTCCTAAATTTTAATGAGCTAGTGTTCAGTTTTACAGCGTGCGTGTTCACGCATTATTAGTTTGCGCTGTATTGCCACATTGTGTGATTGTAGAAAGGGGTCACTTTATGGTCTGTTATAAATATTTGATTTCCGATGTATTTGATGCTTCTCCAGCATCCTCAGGCTCGATGAATCTCTCTAGCTGGTTCTCGACTCCATTTCCCAGCAGACCTTGCCCCTGAGGCCACCTTGATCATGTTGAACAAGCGTTCCATCCTGTTATTCATTTTTTCTCCCTTCTTCTGTTTGTTCTGCCACATCTGTGAACGTTCACTCCTGACGGGCCAGAAACAAACGCAGCCTGAGACGCTTCCACAGGGCCGGTGTGGAAAGAAAACGGTAACAGTTTATTTGAAGGCTGTCTACATAACAACTTCATAACACATGCATAAGCACTGAATAATGCATGAGTCTACACTGAGTTGCCAGTTCATTAGGTAAACCAAAAATCATATGTCTGTATTTGCAAGATGAAATGACATGTTTTGTAAAGGAAAATGGACTTTTGATCGCTGCTCAAAAGTTTGGAATCAATGTTTTCAGTAATATAAACTCCATTTTGTTTCAGAAACATCTATAAAATGATTGTAATATGATTCTAGTGTTTATGCACTTTGGTTTCAAATCATTTGTAGAAAATTGTAAAACATTATGTGTCCAGAATGATGACTCCAAAATGACAATGAAAGTTTTATAGCATCAAGAGTGATGTTAAAATAAACATTAATACCCAGAATGGCTCTTTTTCTTGGAAAGCGGTGATCAAATCTTGAAGTGGATACTTAAAAAATATTATCTATGCATAGTAATTTCTCCTTTATCATGACATTTATATCATTTAACTTTTTAAATTACTTTTAAATAACTTTTTCCCAAAATACTTTAAATCCCAACCAAAACCTCTAAAAATACATTTGGTTTATATTAGATATATTCGATCTACTACATTGTATAAGAGTTTAGTGAATAGAATAATGATTGTCCTTAAAATATGATGGGTGACTCCAAACTTTGAATGCAAGTGTTTATATCAGGTTATTGTAGAACATATTATAATTTATTTCTTAATTCATCTCTATCGATCATCGCATAAATGTATTTTAATATGTGAACGAGGTGCCAGATCCAATCTGGGAGGTTCTGGCACAAATTAAGTGCAGGAGATAATACAGAGCATACAGTCCTCACTTTTGTTCAATTTTGCAACCAGCCTCACTTGACAAGCTATGTCACATCATCAGCATTATGTCACTCTGTCACCAAAAAATATGCTGACCTACAAAGTCAGTTGTCATAACAGGCTATGTCATTTCACCCCAGAAAGTGTCATGACACAACCTAATGTTACCAAAAATCACCTCACATAGGTCACCTCACATAGGTGTTACATCAACTTGACATAGTCAGTTGTCATAACATGCTGTCATTTCACCCCAGAAAGTGTCATGACACAACCTAATGTCACCAAAAATCTGTCACTTGAAATAGGTGTTATGTC
>JAOUQW010000026.1:4003028-4023584 GCA_028565825.1 Olivaichthys viedmensis | reverse complement strand
GATCACTGGAAAAAGTCCTATTTACTGATGAATCCAAGTTTGAGATTTATGGCAGTAACAGAAGGGTTTATGTAAGGCGATGAACAGAAGTGAAATCGATACCACAGTGGATCAAAACAACAGTGAAGCATGGTAGTGGATTTTCAATGTGGTCTGAGACTTTTTAATATTTGTAATATTTTTATAAATATTTTTGGCAGTGCCATGACAGTTATTTATATTTTTCTCTGACCCTAAATTAGAGTGAGTTTAGTTTTGATGGTGGAAATGTCACATTCTCACCATTATGTGACTCTCACATACCAGAAGAACACTGAGCTACAAAGTTCTAACGTTCTAACGTAAGTCAGCATGGAAAGTGTCATAACACAACCTTCTGTCAACAAAAATCTGTCGCTTGTCTCGAGTGTTATGTCAACTTGACATCAAAATTGACAGAAGCGGTCATATGACAGCTGATGCCTATTGCAATAAGCAAACAGTTAAGTAAAGTGTTACCAAATATTTTAATGGTATTTCGTTTGGAATATTTGTTGAATTCAAACAATCTCTTAACCATATTATTTGAAATAGATTACACAGACCTTTTTTTTTTCCAGCTCGCTTTAGAGTCTAATATTGGTGAGCCATATGGATGGAATCATAAAAAAGGTTTGCCTCGCGAGCCATGGGTTCCTGACTCCTTCCCTAACTGTTTCACTTTCATTACAACACTGCTGTTCAAAGAAAAAACAACTTTTACATTTGAACAAGGACAGGCTTCAGTTATTTCATCTAGAAATATTTAGGTCAGCCATCCCTATATTCAGCCCAGACCTGTTTACTTCAGCCAGGTTGTGGAGATGGGCAGGTACTCATGATGTCCTTGTTAATTTCATAAATGACATCTTAAATACTTATGCCAAGGGAAACCAGACTTCACATATTTCACAATCTGGCACAACTTTATGCAACTGCACAGAGCTCTGTGTGAAAGGTCCCTATTCATTGTGATGGCTGACGTGTTGAACAGCCCAGCGCTGTGTGTGAGCTCTGTGGTTAGTTTTCCCGCAGCTCCATTGTTCTTATCTAAATGGCTGACAAATGGATCGCTGATCTCACACAAGGGCAGAGTAAACATGAAAAGTGTGGGTGGGTGCGTGAGGCTGGACTATACACTCAGCATGCCTTATGCATTTTCAGATGATGTGGGAACAGCCGTGTTTGTGTATGTATGTGTGTGTGTGTGTGTGTGTGTGTGTTTGTGTATGTATGTGTGTGTTTGTGTGTGTGGGTGTGTGTGTGTGTGTGTGTGTGAGTGAGAGAGAGAGTGTCTGAGAGTGGGAGTAAGTGTATTAGCATGAGAATGGGCTGGCCTTGTTGCTTCAGCTCTGCTGCTCATCACTAGAGGCTTGGTGAGCACTTGTGTGAATCCTGGCAACTAATGACCCTCTCACACACACTGTGTGTCTAGTGCTGTGTATTTACGAGTTCCAGATATGGATATTCTCCCTGCTGCATGACACTGCTCCATGGATGTTCAAATAAAGTGTTCTAAAGAAACTAAAATGACCCTGTTAAGTTAGAAGAGATGCTGAAAAGAAGGCTGCGGTTGTATTGCTCGCTCTGAGGCTTGCCTTGGAGTTGAGATCTCTGTGGTAGATGTTCTTGTAGTGGAGGTAGATCATTCCTCTGGTGATGTCTGAGGCCAGTTCCACTTTCTCCCTCCAGCACAGAAGAACATCTTTCCTTGCTAGCAGCTCCTCCAGACAGCCTCCACTAACATACTAGACACAGGGAGTGAGAGAATAGAGATTAAAAGAGAAAAAGCAGAGAGAGGCCGTGCGGTGGCATGAGGTGACAAAACATTTCCAAGTGGACACGTTCCATAAAGGAGAAAACGTTTAAGAGAGACATGTAGCTCACCTCTAGAATGGGGTACAGCTTGTCTTCCTTCACACAGATTCCCAGATACCTGAAATAAACACAGAAATCATCTACACAGAAATAAATCCATTTATGTGACATAACTGAATGGATGGATGGATGGATAGATAGATACACAGAATAAAAAAAGACATTAAATACATAGAATCAATACACCTAATTACACATAACTACACATATTTACACAAATGCACAGTGCAAAGACGTCAGTGCAGAGACACAAAATCAACTGAAACATTTCCCTTCAGTGTGTGTGGGATGTGAGGTTTTGTGTTTTGTGTGAAGGAACATTCACAAGTGTACAAAACATTAAGGTGTGCAAATTAAGAAAAATATTGGATGGTGTTTGTATGTGGGTAATTATTATATAATAAAATTGTGTCCTTTTATTTGTTCTGAGAAACAGGGGGCATGATTGCACGCTAGGAGGAGGCATTGTGTAAGAAAAGATCCCCAATAGCGCTTACTTGAGCACCTTGGTATAATGAGCCAGTGGCTAAACGTCCTCCTGGATATCACGGGCAGAATTGTTCAGAATGTTACCCAAAACTGCTACCATCCTCTTCTCTGCCACTGCCTCCAGTGAGTTCACACTCAGTCCTCTGATGGTGCTGGCCTTCCTGACCAGTTTATTGAGGTGCTTGGCTTCCCACGCAGTGATGCTGCGCCCCCCTCCCCCAAGCAGACCACAGCATAGAAAAGAATGCTGCCCACAATAGACTGGTAGAAGAGCCCCAATAGTCTGCTGAACACATTGAAGGACTTGAGCCTCATAAAGCCGGGCTTACACTGTGCAACGAGTAATCGGACCACTGCTCACACTGCACAATTCAATCTCTTGACGCAATGGTGAAAATTGCATCGCAGAGGTGCTCACACTGTACGATACCTCACGATTCAGGTGCTCACACTGTACGATACCTCACAATTCAGGTGCTCACACTGTACGATACCTCACACGATACCTCACAATTCAGGTGCTCACACTGTACGACCGTTGAAGGTTAAATTCCAATTATACTACTATTCACTTCAGTCTGAAAATGTTGACAAGCAGGCAGCGCTCAGTTTGCGCAGTTTTATACGCTGAAAACTTTAAAAGAAGAATATGGACACGAAGGATGCTGTTGCCACTGTTCAGTTAGTGTTGTTTCTGTTACCAGTGCGTTTTTGTGATATTTATTTTTCTCTCAGTGATACCCTAGTTTGCCGTGACACAAGTCGGCTCGTGCAGCCTACAGCACGTCAATATGGTTACTGAGCAACCACAACACGCTGATGAAAGCAAAGTCACAGACATACTTTACGGGCCTAACTAGGCTTCTGATATGTATATCGGATCGTGACACTACTCACACTACACGATGTCCGATTAAATTTTCTGACATGTCAGAAATTCATCGTGACCTCCGATCAGCTCGATCGAACGCATTAATCGGGCATCGTTTACCCTCTCACACTGTGCAATCCACACACAATTTACTCTCCGATTCACACGCGATCCAAAAATTTGTCGGCGACGGCAATATCGTGTCTAAATCGCACAGTGTAAGCTCGGCTTTAGAAAGAAGAGCCTGCTCTAGCCTTTCCTGTACAGTGCGTCTGTGTTATCTGTACAGTCCAGTCTATTGTTCAGGTAGACCCCCAGGTACTTGTAGCACTGCACCATCTCCACATCCTCTAACACGCCGGAAATCCACCACCTGTTCCTTTGTCTTGCTGATGTTAAGCTGCAGGCAGTTTTCACTGCACCACTAGACAAACTCCTCCACCAGCCTCCTGTACTCTGACTCATCTCCATTGTGAATGCACCCTACAATAGAGGAGTCATCAGATAACTTTTGCAAGTTCTCTGCAAACAGAGGTCGGAGCTGTTTGAGGACCAGCCTAAGTACTTGTAGATAAAATTTTACATTTAAAACGTCTCTAGTACTTGTGCACTGACTATAATCCTCCTGCTTTGTCCTTTGTGTTTTGTCCAAGTGTCTTCATCTCAAAAGGCAATTTTACTCTCTTATTGCCTATCCTCCTATGCAGTTTGAGAATGTCAAATTCCTGCTATTCATGACGTACAGTACAGTTTCCAAAATCATTAAATATGTAACTGCCTGTTAGTCTGTGTGCGTGAGATACTCCTGGTGCCAGGTAATACTAGAACTGTGATACAGTTTGATAAGTGCCTTGTGCTTTCATAATGCACAGGAACAGTCCACTTTGAGATTGCTTAGACAAACAACATGCCCGTGATGTCATACGGCCTCAGACTCGATACCAGCAGCGCTGAACGTCACAAGCCCTTGTTTGTTCACATGTATCAGTAACTCAAAGGCAATGAACTTAGCCTTCAGATGGAAAACCATCATTGTGTCCCTCTGTATTGGGTTAAGATTATGATCTTGACTTGCTAGCAACCAAAAACAGAACGTATTGTTATAAAGCATCTGATGAAATCTGGAAAGGACTGTTTACACTATTCACCTTGCGTATGAAACGTTGAGGGCGGGGTTAGCACTTTGAAGAGGGACAGTTACCTGACTATGTTGGGGTGAGAAAGTTTCTGTAACAGGCTGATTTCTCTGACAATGCTGTCCTGGTCTACGTCATTTTTATAAATCTTCACCACCATCACCTTGCGTGTGTTGTTGTGCATCACCTGAAAGACAGGACATACAATACTGGGACATTAGCATGCTAAAAAATACAATAGAGAAATGTGTACAGATATGCAAAAAAAATATAGTTACATACATTTGTTTTAAAATATATTTTCCGAAAGACATTTTAATAAAGGCTTATGGCTAAAAATTTGTTTCGAAGACTAATGTAAAAAGTTAAGTTAATGCCCATATTTATTTCTGAATCAAAATGCACTTTTAATTAGTAGTTTTTACTTAAAATTAAATTGTTTAAATTGTAGAAAATAGTAAAAATGAAAAAAAAAAACTATAAGCAGGCGTGCCCAAACCTTTGACTAGTAGTGTATATGTAAGTATTAAAATATATGACATCATTATATATTTTATTCATGTTTGTATATGTTGCTATACAGTAAATATATCTGGAATTTCACTGTATGATGAAATACACTGTATGTACATACATTTTTATTTTACATGGGACACTATATTTAGCTTTGTAAGTATGTGTGTTAGTAAGTTGTTGTAATATAGATTCTCAACAAAAATGTCATATTTTTGTAATAGTAATAGTCAGTTTTGTAAAAGTAAATAAATTGATGATTTTTCACTAAAGCTTGGGTTTCTTATTCAAGAAGAAACCAAACAGCTTTGTCATTTTTGCTTGTAATACATGAACCCAGTGGACATAGTTGTGTGTGTCAATTAAATAAAACCAAGCCTGTAGTTTTCAGATAAGGCCTATATAATAAATAGATTCAGGCCTATATGATAACCCTGTGGAAAGTTGCAGTCATGCAGAATATTAAACTGTAAACTACCGGTGGTTCTAAATAAAATAAAAATATATTGGTATTTGTTAATAGGGACTAAAATAGTCCCTGTTTATCGATTTCTCTAACTTGCTTATCGTCCCAGCACAATTTTTCACACAAATAGACGGTTTCACGAGGAAACAATTTAGACAAAACTGTTCAACCCCGTTTCATGCACTGAGTATGTGGGAACTGTCTGAAAGAAACATATATCAACTAACTCTATATGCATTGCTATAACACACAGCAATGGCCTCTTCTTACCTTATAGACTTTGGAGAAGAAGCCACTCCCGATTAGCTCATGGCTGAAGTTCTCCCAGAACTCGAGTTTCCTCACGGCTGTGCGCAGCTTCTGCCAGCGGTCCACGTGGTAGTACGCATCGGACGACTCGCTGTACAGCGTGGGACTGCTTGGCTCAGACGACATGTCCACCTCACACATCCTGTGGATCTGCGCTACAACACACACACCAACAGAAACCTTTCAACCTCTACACAGTGCAAAGACTCCAAAAAAACGTGTTCATATAAATTGGCCCAGTGATCAAGTTTATGGTTATGAATAAAATAACTTTTTATGGTAGAATGCAACAATTGATGATGGCTAAAATGATAGTGGCAAAACTTATGTGTCCCTAAAAAAAGGATAACAGGGTGAAGTATATTTGAGCTTTTACATCCCACAATACTCTGTAACAGAAATCCATCAAAAACTCATGACATCAAAAACACAAGCTTGAATAGGCAACATATTAATAAAGCAAACCTTCAAGCTTGGTCTGAACAGTTAATCATAACCAACATGCAGGCACTTCAGTCATGTAGGTGTAAGTGTGGGCAGATGAAAGCAAACTCACACAAAAGCCTGATTTTAATGTCAGGAGTACTCAATTATCTAGACGAGGAGCCGAGCATTTTCTCAGAGCTGTGTGGAACGAAAAGCAGGGGGATAATGAAGTCTATAAAATGGTGATGAGCAGAGCTCAGAACAGGTGAGAGGATCACACTCATCCGCAATGGCCTTTAAATCACTAAAAAGTAACAACAGTTGAAGGAAGGTTTGCAAGTGGCGCAAGGGTTGCCTGGTCTGCATGACAAAAGCAACCTAATGGTCAATAAAATCAGCCCAAAAAACAGCCCAATACCAAAAACTTATGTACTGCCCCTTTCCTACATTCAAAACAATGCTTTTACAGTCTAACATCATGACTATCATTTCCAAATGTATTGTCACATACCTACAAGGTGATGTCATACGCTGCATCTGTTCCTTTATTTTTTTTAATTCAGTGAAGTTTTGTTTTTTATTCATTTTAGGCTTGGCAGTTAACAGTTAGTCGTCAAAAGTAAGACTTTGCTATCCTTAGAAAAGGTTACATTCAACATTTTAGCTCCCAATTTCCACATGGTAAGAGGTAATTGAGTATGTTAAGGGTTAAATTCAACACAGTAGGTGTTAATTCAACACGAAGGACACGGCAAGAATTATGGCACTGTGGGTTTTAATCCAACACTGTAAGAGCTCAATCAAAAAATGACCATCCATAAAAAAAAAAAAGGTTATTTTTGAAATGATCACTACCTAATTGAGCAAAGCCCTCAAGCCTCAAGGCCTCCAAGGATATCTGTGTTTACAGTCAACTAATGTGAGCCACTTTGGGTGAAAAGCATCAGCTAAATGTCCCTAAGTAATTCTTACTAAATCTGTGTCTTGGCTTAAAAGGACAGGTTGATCCCCCCCCAAAAAAGACATTTACACAATATTCCCCTCACCACAAATGCAGTCAATCAGCCAGGACATGTTTGGTGTCTGAAGTTTTCTTCTTTTGTTTTGCACTGGAGCTACTAGGACAATGTAGCTAACAAGTAGAGGAACTTTATAGTCGCCAGTTTAGCATAGGGTTGCCAACCCTCCTGGATTGGCCTGGAGATTTTGGTAATTAGCCCCAGTCTCCCGGGATGGGAAAGTTCCCAGAGATTTTTTTAGGTTGAAATGATACATAAAATGAATAGAAAGGTATGTGACATGAGACTCTTACATTTAAGTGACACTCACGACTTCTAAAATTGTTTTGCGCTGTGTTTCACCAATCACGAGCGCTGTGTGTGTGCGTAGCCTCACTGACTTTCACAATCACTATATAGACTGTTCTGTATAGAGCACTGTACAGGGCAGCAGTGAGGAAGACACCGAACTGAATTCAGACAACACTTAGTGAGTGCACCAAAAACACATTATTGTGTAAGTCCAATATGCAACTAAAACCATGAAAATAGGAGTGTTAAATGTGATTTTCTGTATTAAATACACAACTAACAACTGCTTGACGGGTTTAGTAGTGATTAAACTTTTTTTTGCTTGCATTTATATAAGAGGTTTACACTACTTTTAAATTCCAACATCAATAACTAGCATTGTCAAATGTATGGTTATATTTAAAATAATATTAGTCATTTTAACAAAGCAGTTAGAAAAAAATGGTTTTCTTAAATAGTTTTTTCACCAAGACCCTAAAATGGACTTATTATAGTCTTATGTTATTATTCTATACAGTATATTGTCATAAATAAAGTATAGCGATGAAAATGAGTAGACCAAATCACTGAGAAGTTTAGGAGTGTTTGGAATTTTTATGGAGTCAGTTTGATATAGACTTTGGGTATAAATAACTTATTTTGCTTGAATGGGAATATATTTTAATTTATAGATAAAATTAATTAATATAATTTATCTAATGTACGCAAAATGCCCACTCCCCAACCTGCAAACAAAAAACATTAGCCCACAGCAGACATAATCAAGCAAACTGCATGTCTAAATCATCACACCCTCACCTCAAAAAACACTGTTTGCCTCAGTTATATCATTTGTATATACACAGTTTCATTAAGTAGCAGAAGACAAATTAAATTGGAACTATATTATCATCTGAATCACTTCAAACTTGGGGCCACACCTCCCACCTGAGTCTGATGTTGAGTGGAGTGATACCAAAGTATATGCTGAGACAGAAAGTTATTTGGCTTCAAGATAACCTCCACTACTGTTTTTAGCTCTGCGACAGGGTGTAATACAGTGTCAGAAACCACATAAGCAAGTCTGTTTGAGACTTGATAACGGTTTGAGTCAAATGTGTGATGATTTCGGCATGCAATTTGCACGATGCTAAACTGTCGGCTATAATCTCCCCTTTCTTGTTGAAGCTCCAGCGCAAAAGCAAAGAAGCAAACCAAACATGTCTTGGCTCATCGACCTCATTTACGTTAAGGGGAAAATTATGTAAATTAGATTTTTGGGCAAGCTCACGCTTTTAGTCTGCAACCCACACCAGATGGTACCACAGCGTGTTAACAATATTCCCACAACGATCCTATTAGCTCAATATTAGTCAAATTGATTGACAGCGAGCAGCCATTTGGCTAGAGCCAGTTGTGTCATCAAGAACAGCAGTCATGGTTAGGAGCTCGCCGTTGGGGAAAAGCACAGACTGGCACTCTGACACAATTGGCCTGTCTTTGTCGTTTATGGACGAATGATCCTCTGCTGGCTTTGTTTTTCCAGCAGCAGAAAAACACAGCTATACAGTTCAGCCTGAATCTAGAAAACACTTACAGTGCAGCTGTAATCTGTAGGTCTTTCTGTCACTGTTTCTCACACGTTCGCTATCACATGATATCTCTCTCTCTCTCTCTCCTGCTGCCTCCCAGGCACAAACCCACCCACTCACATACATACCAGAAGTGTAAAAAAACAGCTAATAATAATAAGCTAATAAGAAAACAAGGAGTTCCTTATTCCCTCTAGCACTAATATACTGAAATGTTTTCTTTGCAGTAGAGTCTCTACAGTTTTTTGGATGCAAAGCACCTCATGGACTTAGCTTATAACTCACTCTCGTTTAGCAGTGTCAGACGTGCTTATTAAATGGAAATGTCAGGATCAGAAGTATCAATGCCCCAGTATTGATTTGCCCATCCCTGACTTGAACCCGCACTAGCAGAACCTGACCAATGCATCTATGTTTCTTTCATTCATTCATTCATCTTCAGTAAACACTTTATCCTGGTCAGGGTTGCAGTGGATCTGGAGCCTATCCTGGGATCGCTAGGCGCAAAGTCTAACGGCTGGTTAGGGCATCAATGTGACGACCGTCATGGCAACAGTGGAACAGGTGTGTGCGGATTTCTCTCTCTCGCTCACTTTTTATTCTGCGCACAGACAGCAATATTTCTGCACTGCATTAGATGTTTTCAGCAGCTGCAAGTCTGCTCTAGAAAAGTCTGTTTCTGAGTTTGCCAGACTATGGCAAGTACGAGGGACAAACTGCAGCTGCACACAACAGGACGTTGCAATCGCGAAAGAGAAACTCAACAATGATAAATGTACTACAAACTATACATATAAACATATTCACAAAAACAAAGTATGACACACAATTATCAAAAACACAAATTACAATTTTGGTGGAATTCACATTGAACTCAATGATGCCGTTTTTACAAAAGCAGGAATACATGCTAGATCGAACGCCAGTCCATTGCAGGGCATCACACACACACACTCATACACTCATTCACACCTATTGGGATATTTAGAGTAGCCAGTCCACCTACCGGCATGTTTTTGGGAGGTGGGAGAGAACTAACTACCTGGAGGAGACCCACGCGGAGAGGGTGAGAACATGCGAAACTCCATGCGCACTCACAAATTGCATGTATGAAGTAAAAGGCCGAAACACCCCCTATGCGAGCGCAGACTACATTCGATTCTGCTGCCATCGCAGTAGGACAACTGTTTTTACTGATATCAGAAACATTTATTGGGTTAGAGTAGACTACAATAAAACCATTTGCCTAGCTATCCATGTCTGGTATAAATCACTTTTAAATGTAATATAAATTTTTGCCCTCCAAGAGACACCCAAAATTTACTGAACTCATTAACCAAACGTCTATGGCTAGAAAAGTTTCTCACATTATAGATACTGCATACTTCAGCCAGGTAGATAACCCAAGCACAAGCAAAAAATGACCAGACTGCTCTGTAATGGTGCTACTTTGCATCAGACACTGTGTGTTGTTTCTGGGTTGTTCCTGAGTCAAAACCACTTTGAGCATATAACTGCTGGAAATTCATTATCTGACACATTTTCAGAAATGGCATAGAAAATTACTCCCTGCAGACGGCATGTTATCACATCAAGATGTGACTTTACCCGTCATTCTACAACAACGTACATTTCCAGGAAAAACCGCAGACAAAAGGCTTCGGTTTTCGTTTGGTCCTGAATATTAACCCTTCTACAGGGTGAAGACAAGAATTTACACATCCGGAGTTTACACACAAGTGAGTAAATTCCACCAGAGCGAGTCTACAGCCTGTTCTGAAACCACAGATTGATATGAAAGATATGAAAGTCAACTTCTGCATAAGGGGCAGCTGAAACAGGTTTCTGTAGATGTGGGATAAATAGAAGCCCATCCTATTCTTTTAAAGAAATCTGAACCTCCCCCTTTGTGGCTTGTGATATATGCTGTGATACATGGTGATAGATGATACTGAAATACTGAACATGTAACAGCTGTCTGTCTTGTATTAATTAAGTGCCTCTCTGTTTTTAACTGCCCTCATGCTTACCTTGTTTTGTCCTAATTTGTTTTTTTTTATCTCTTATTGGTATTCTTTAAAGTGTCTTCTATGTTAAGTTTGTTATCATTTCTACCCTGACTGCAAATCAACTTCCTCTTTGAGGGATAAAACTAAAGAATGAATGAATGAATGAAGGCAGACATGCATAATGTTTACAAGTCAAGCCTGGGGTCCAGTCACGTAAAAGTATGGCGTCATAAGGATGATGTGCAAACTTCACAAGTACATGAGAGGCAGTAAACCGTCCATCCATACAAGCCTCTGGTTCTGCTCTATGGTGTTCCAATAACTCTTTCTGAGAGAAGACAGAAATGACGGCAGCAAATGTTTGTTCAAAATGGTGTCTTTATTGCTTGAAATAATTGCTCACACACGCATGGATGTCGCAAGAGCTGTGCAAATATGCTTCTCCACTAATTTAGTAATTCTTTGGTTGTTTTGAGACACAGAGCATTATGATGAAGTGCATCGCTGCAATGACAAGAAACCTGATAATTTCTTCTTTCCTACATTCATCTCTTTGCTTGAATGTCATATTAGGTGAGTAAATGTTTTCTTTTAAAGCTGGTCTAAGATGATCTTTAATTTTGGGTGTCAGAGAAGGCAGAGAAAACACTTAAGAAACATTGGGGGGACTGTTTAGACAGTGGCCGCTGCTTTGTACATTACGTTACATAGCCAACGTTACATTACATTAATTAATTAATTTACTTTTCATTGCAAATAAACATTTTCCCCATCCTGCTGCTGCTGGGACACTTTCCCCAGTCAATGTTGTTTACAGACAGTTTACAGACTACCCCCATTTAATATCGTTCTGTTGTACTGTCTGGTTAGCGTGCATTGCCCTGTGTATTTATTGTATAGTGTTTATTTGCACTCGTCCTCACTGTCGTGTATTTGCACTTTGTGTAGTCCTGTATAGCGTGCTGCTGTATCGTTGCGTGTTGCACTATGGTCCTGTAGAAACGACATTTCATTTCAATGTATACGAGGTATATGGAGAAATGACAATAAAAACCTACAAACAAAATTGCGTAACTTATAATAATAATGTATATAACTCAACACCCATTGTACATATTCTCAACTGTACATAACACTGGAATTTACAATATAGCTGTATATACTATCATATATCTTTCATATATCTTTAATTGTATATTTATATTTTTGTACTGGATATGTTTATAATTTATCCTTTTTATTGCAGAGGTTTGTGTTGATACCGGCACCAAGAGGAATTGCTAGTACACCTTGTACTCGGTAATAAAATATGTTGATTCTGATTCACACACACATACATCCAATTAATAGCACCATAATCAGACGTTAAATTCTCATCACAGTGGATTTCTCTTAATTGGTCGGATGTCGTCTGTATTTAAGCAGAATATATGAATAGGATTACTCTCTGTGCAAAAAAATGCTAGAATTGTGGTAGGGTTATAAAACATAGTAAGTTGCATAAAAAATTCAAAGGTTTTCACAAGGAACATGCAATAGTGCAGCACTAGTGCCCTTATTGCTTTATATATTTTAGTAAAGATGTTAGATTATGATATGAGTGTTCAAAATGTGCTATTTTCTTAGGCCTTGCAAAATATAACATGTCTATAGGCCTTTATCATTAATGTGGGAATTACACAATTGCTAATGCACAACCAATGGCCGACTTATCATGTTATCAAAAACAAACAAGCTTAGGTGTAAAGCCTTACCACCTACACCTTTAAATGAGTTAGTCACATAAGTCACCATTACTCATTTGTTTCTGAATTTTATTTTCAAAAAGACCAGCTTTTCTCTTGCCAAATTTGTTTTTGTTATAAAGAACCACAAGCTAAAACTGCAAAAGAAATAATAAAATATTCTTGAATTAAGTCAAAAACTAAAATGAATGAAGACATGAATTTTCATTTTTGTTCTACTTCACTTTTGCTTGGCTTGAGTTCTCGTTTCGCGTGGAAAATGGTGGCTTGCAGGAAGAGTGTAAATGTGGTAGGGGAATATAAATCTGTTAAACAAAAAGTACATGGCTGGTTTTTAATAAGGACTGTGTGGTGCCAAAATTAAGGGGAAAACCTCACCAACTTAACAGTGGGCCAGCACAGCAGTCAAGTCACTGGCGTTTCAAGAGAACTAAAATTACTTATTCAAATTGGAACCCAAACATGTATTTAAAAAAACTAAACTAAATATATATTTTAATAAAATTAAAAAAAACTAACCAAAACCTAAAAACCAGAAAATCGCAGTAACCAAACAGACTCCGCAAGCTTCTGTTGGCAATTTATGCAAAACGCCAAAGGTGTGAGAGCGACGTGCTTTATAACAATTTCTGTCCTGTGTTCACATGCATGATCTGTACTGAGTCTGTCAACATCACATATTCATGATAGTTGCGAGTAGCACGTCAATTCACATTTAAGGAGTGTTCAAGTTCAAGACTTGCTTAATGAAATGCTTTCAGAGGATGTAATTGTCTTCTGCTGTTATCATAGTCCCCTTGGTATAACAGAAGTGTTACAAGAATAAAAACTTAAAAGTGCACATCAACATGACTGTCACGGTTACCAAGTACTAGGTGAAAAATTTAGGCTAACGTTAGCTATCATAATATAAGGTAAACAGAGAGCTGAGAACAAGAAACCAAAAGCAAACAGGCTCTGAGATTGATTCATACTCAGAAGACCAAAACCAGGCAAACAGCCGAACACGCACCATTAGCAAACTAGCTAAAACAATCTAACACCTAGGTAACATAGCTAGAAATTCCATAACAAGATTAAGTTGACTGGCTACCATTTTGGTAGCTAGTTAGCTAATTATCGGAAACATTATTTGTTCATCAAGAAGAAAGCCAACTTGGTATCACTCTTGAATCCCTTTAAATTCTGGAGCTAATGCCACTTCTTATCCTCATTTTAGCTCGAAAAATAAATTGGTGTCTTATGGTTCAATGCTGGCTTCATAACTCTGTCACTTATAGTAGCCGGACCTTTTTTCGTGTCTAAGGCTGTGGTGTGACGACATTTGACGTATCCGTGATGATGTACGACTCATGAGTACAAACCCTGCGCCAACCTGCCAGTTCTGACTTAATACCGAATATTGAATACTATCTGAATTAATATTTTAGGGTTTCCAGGGTGATTCACAGCAGCGTAAGAATACCATGTTTTGGAGTATTTTTTTCTTGAGTGACTCAATAATGCTAATTATTTAATTGTTAACTGAAAATAGTTACACACTGCAGCTTTAATAGATAATTTTTCCTAATCATGATATGGTGCGTGTGAAAGATTTCTGTTTATATATTGTTGATGGTGGATGAAATTGTTCTTGTCATTTGTGATTTGTTTGCTAAGTTGTTTATTAATTGTTATCCTCACCGCTTAAACCCCTAAACTCCCAGGACCCATCAGCGAGTCCAGACTTATGCTTATAACTGAATAACAAGCTGAGTTTACGTGGTTAATAAGGAAATGAAAAAGAATTCTATCCAGTGGATAGATCAGCTTGTGTAGTGTGGTTTAGATCTCATGTGTTTGAGAGAGCTCTGGCACAGGACACAGTGTTCTCCCCCTCACATTTTCTCCCACGTCAGCGCTACAGAAAAGCGCGAGCCAGTGGGCAACATGACATTCTTAACAACTGTGGCAAACTTCTGTCTGTCCTTCCTCTCCTCCTCCTTATTTCTCTGTCTCTGTGTGGATCTCTCTCTGATTATTTACATCAAACAAATGTTCTTGGTTAAAGGCTAGTATCATTTCAACGTGTGTAAAGGTGTTACATGGGGTCTTAGAGCATGACAGGTAATCTGACAGCTTCAGACCCTTGTGTGTGTGTGTGTGTGTGTGTAGTGAAATTAAGATTTAAAGAGTGTTCATTATGAATGGAGCCCACTTGTTTGGGAAAGTCGATCAAAGTAGGAGAGGGAGGAGTGACGTCTATTTCATTTCATATCTGAAAACAACATCCCATGTGTCATTACATGCCATAAAACCACAACATATAACTATGGTGCTGCTTTTAGACCAGATATGGACCAATAAAAAATACAATACTACTTAATCTATAAATGTGAAAACAGCTGGTAGAGTCAAAATATGATTTTGCTATTGATGCACAGATATGGTAGAGGGGAAAGAGCTGAAGCCAGTGAATAATTCAGACACACAATCCTTGATCAATTCCATTCTTACTGCATTTTTTGGGCTGGTATTAAAACAACCAGATACTTTTAATGCCTAAGAAACTATTTAAATGTCCTAGGAACATCTCTCGGCCTTTACTCTTATAAAGAATAAAAGGGTTAATAAATATTCATTAGTATGCAAATTGGAAATGCCTGCATGTGCTCATGCAATCCCAACCCCACCTCTTCTCACACTACCCTGGTTATGCTATAACCCATGGCACACTATCACAAAAAGTCAAGAAATGTGACCCTGTAATGCCTGAACCTCAGACTGAACTGGAGTCCAAAGGGGAGCCATTTGTTTGTAATCGGAGAATTGTAGACGTATGAGAATGGTTAAGTTCAGTTATAGTTCACTGTACAACTGTACTGTATTGTAGGTAAAGTTAGTATATATCTAGCCAGATAGGTTACTGCTAGTAAACTAGCTCGCATTTGGCACAGGTAGGCACAGGTGGGATTTCAGTATCAGAGTTTCAATTTGCATTGCCATATTCTGAGCAAACATTTTAACGGTAGCCAAACCAAAATATACCACAACAACCACAATATAATTTATTACTAACATTAGCTTAGTTGGCTAGCTAGCTTAGCATACAGATTCTGTAGCTGAAAAATTCTGGCTACATTTTTGACTGTGGGCGTACTTTAAGACATTTCCACTCAGGTTTACAACTATCAGATGCAATCTGATCAAATGCAATATTAGATGCTTTTCGATATCTGTGTGTCTGAGTAGCAAAACATTCCTGTGGGTTCCCCCTTCTACTTGAGCAACACACACACGCACACGCCATGCACTTCTTCAATACGCTCTTATCTGCATGCCTTTAAATGGGTTTACAACAGCCAACTCTTAACTCAGCCCTTTACAACACTGAAGCATTTCTCTCTTTCCCAACAACGTCGCCTTTTAAAGCTGCCAGCCCTATTAACCACAGCATGAGCAGCAAAAGGTCCCCCTCATGCATCAATGGTGTGCTAAATGCTTTCTGCTGCTGTAACGACTCCAGAGAGCGACACTGCGTCTGTGGAATTGGAGCGAGGCAGAGGGGTGGAGAGATCACACAATTGCAACATGCCTGAACGGTATTATACTTTCACATGCTCACCAACGAGAGGTAGTGAGCCAGAAACGTGAAGCAGAAAAGGTGAAGTACATATGTAGTATCAGTGGGAACTAGTGAGCCTTCCTCTTAGAGAGAAAGAGAAAGTTTGCTTCCAAAAACTACTTAATCCTGTTTGCACACCATGTGCTTCGTTTTTTCAGTTATTGTAACACAATATATTTTACTCGAATGGCAACATGTGTAGTCCGCTCTCCTAATGACCCATGCCTGATATTGACTGTAGTATGGTCCACTATGGTTTATGCAAGTAATTTATAAAAAAAAATTGATGATGTGATTCTCTTTAAGAAGTATTTATTATTATTATTATTAAATTGTATTCATTTTTACCACTGCTGAAATAAACACTTCTGGTGGTATAAAAAATCCAAAAGCTCAAACGCAGTCTTATCAAATGTTATCACTGATAATCTAATGGAACATGTGTTTGCTAAACCTTGATAAGGCCAAGGATGCAGCCATGAGAAAATGGACACAAAACAGTTTAGAGGTCAGTCCCTGCACAGGAAAGTGATCGTGTACTGTGCTATGGTAGATTTTTGTGCTTTCTAAAGTAGCAGAGGTAAAGTTTGGCTCTGTGTGTATGTGTATGTGTGTGTCTGTAGTTTGATGTTGTGAAGAAATGGAAGGAGAGACAGTGTGTTTTCCTGTATAATGCTAAAGAACAGGGACAGGCTGCCTAGGATACAGACAGGGAGGTTCGCACACACCGACGAGTGAAATACTCCTTACTTCAGGAATTTGCATTCATTAATCAAGAGAAAGAACGAGCAAACACACAGACATATTCAAGGACATCCACACTGATGGTTGGGACCCTAGATTGATTAAATGAAGAAAATGAATCACATTTACGTATGAGGAACACAACTCTGATTAGGCCAAAGACAAACAGTGCAAGTGAGTGGGCATGAAGGAGAGAGTGAGAAAATGAGTGAGAAAATGAGTGAGAATGAGTGTGTGGGTCACTGCGCTAATGTAGACTACAGGATCACTGCCACTGTCCAGTTAAAGTCACTATCTTGGTCTCAGTGTTAATAGGGTAAATGCCAGAAATTACAAGGGCATAATTCTCTAGGGTCCTGCTTATTTTAAGCCCACTACATTGCACAAGGGCCGTTTCCGATAAGCATTGTAAGTTAAGATCATCTTAACTGGTAAAGAGAGTGTGAATCTTCCCCCACCATTTAACAACAATTTTTGTGCTGTGATGCTTTTGAAAACTCAGCCCAGGTTTGAGATTTTCTTTTTCTACAACTAATTTTAATAGATTTATGTACACATATAGATAATAAAAACAGTGCTGTCATTTAAATATGGGTACTGCTTTAAAGTAGCCATGAACTCAAAAATGTGATTGTTAATTGGTTACCTCCTCTTGAATGGCTGATTTCAGTTATATCGTGTAGGTGTCTGAGTCAAACTTGTTAACATGGCACAAAGGTCACATTCTTTCCATTTAAAACAGAGACTTTCTCAAAACTTCTGTATAAAACTGACTCGGGAAGGGTTACGTATGAGCTCAGTTTGTGATGTCACTAAATAGGCTCAATGGCTTTGGACCTATCAGGTTCGAGATTAAAGGTTGACGTGGTACCAGGAGACTTTTAGCCGCAGTATCTGCATGCTAAGCTACCTGCCTAGCTGACCTAGCTAATATTAGTGATGAGCAAAATCGTGGTTGTTATGGTATAGTTTAAGGTTTGGCTACTGTGAAATGAAATGTAAATCAACACTCAGATACTGAAATCCCACTCGTGTCGACCTGTGACAAATGCAAGCCAGTTTGCTAGCTGGTTAGCAATTTGGGGTGGCAGGAGAACAGTTCTCAAATTGTGTATTCATGCATATTCATAGCTCTTGGTTGAGTAGTGATCTTCCTCAACCCTTTTTAGTAGTTCGTCGGGTCGTAAAATATGAAACAATTATTAAACATTATTCTACATACAGTAGATTATTTTAATGGTCTAAAACGTTCAGGGGTACTTTAAAGATAGATTCCGTATATAAATAGGAAACCCCCATAATAATAATTTAAGATGATAAACAGAGACTTTATCGAATCTTTGGCAACACATTATGACATTGCAGACACTGCTATCCTATAAACAGCAGATCTGGCTATTATATATCCAATAAACAGTGCTCTTCTGCATTATAATGTCAAACCGTCTTTCCCTCTTGTAGCTGTTATTGCCCATGACACCTGCAATTAAAACCTACTAACTGCTATATTTCCATCAGCACTCTGCAGCAGCACGGCAGTAATACGCTCCCTGGCCCTTTAAATGTGATGTGGGCGACAAACCACACAGGATATGATGGCTGCAAACTTACTGAGGCGACACTTCTGAGTAACTTTAGTAGAGACCAAGGCTGACTCTGCTCTTACCTGTAACATGCCACAATGACACCTATCCTGCCTATACACACACACACACAGATACATAAGACAAGAGAAATACATGGCTTGTACAGACTCGTGTTCATCTCAGACAAGTGTTATAGAAAGTAGGGATGCATGATATGGACCAAATACTATACTGTGATTACACTGGTGAATATATACCTTGCTATATATTAAAAGAGAGTGGTCAACTCTGGATGAGACATTAAAGATTGGCCTGCGTTTAGATCGCAGCACGCAGTGATAGGTTAAAGGGCTCATTTGCTTCTGCAAACGACAATAATATTGCAGTAACAATGAACAAATGATACATTATGCAGCTCTATTACAAAGATTAAAGTTCCCTCTTAGGTGTCTGTTTCGTACAAATGAGAGGTACAACCTATATTCTTAGAAGTTCTAATTAAATGGATTCAAATCAAATTGATCGGTAATCATACCTTAATTGTATGTAATTCAAATATTAATTACTTACTCCACTTGTTTAATAAGCTATTCACATTCATCTTGAGGCTGGATGAAGGAACAGTTCGTCAGAGCATTACAGTGTAGGACAGCTGATGGAGTCCTGATGAAACAGCGAAGAGGAAAAGCAGACACACATGCGACAGTGAGCATGTACACAAAGACAGACAAAATGTGCAAGAGAAGCAAATATACACAACAACTGCACACTCGTACAGAATACAAGGAAAGGGAAAAACGCACGATGAAGAACTTGACTAAGGATGAAATCTGACTGCAGGTTTGAAAAACATAAAGATGTGAAAATCAGACGAGTTTGACATTCACGCAGGGTGAGGCAGATGATGCTGGATCTGTGACTTCTTGTGAAGTTAAGTCCTTGTGATTGAACTTGACTCACTGGGTGTTAACATTGTTGAACTTGGGACTTAATTCTGGAAGGATGGATGGATGAATCACGGCCAACAGAAGCAGAAGTTTAATTACAGAAAATGAATGCCTCACCACTGTCGGTTTAGAGGGGGTTTTTTTTCCAAACATTCGAACTCAACTAAGCTGGCCAATGTGAATCACCTGGAGCAGCTGTGAATAAACCCATTTAATCCCACCGAGTCACAATTTAGTTTTTAGAGTTTGTTCAATAATTTTTTTGTTTTGTTTTACTGAAATGGCAAGTAAATAATATATTCAAGTATAGCTCGTCTTGATATCATATGAACATTTCATATCTAGATGACCGAAGCCCACCTGAGAAAGATGTCTGCATTGAAGCTCTGTAAAAGGAAGTAGGCAATACATCTACAATACTTGATTCGTGTCCTCTTTAAAAGGGTCTATTATGTAATATTTGAATAAGATTGTACACATGTATAGCATCCTCACGTGTTTGGGAACATATGGTTCATTGTAAATACATAATTGACTCTCGATCATCCTAGACTAACTATATTGGCCTAATTTTCAAAATAGTGTTTCTTTAAATGGAACAAGAAGTAAAGTTATAATAGGTGAACAATTCTAATGAGAACAAGTGTACACTTACCGTTAAGTGCAGTTCGCCTATAAATAACTCAGTGCGATGGAGAGAGCAGACACGCACACGAACACACTCCGGGTGTGTTTATAGATGAAAGATACAGTGTGTTGAAAGCAGAAGGAGTTGAGTGGCAGGCAGCATCCCGTCAGCACGTCCGCTCTCTACACACCGACTCTGTCTTCCTTCCTCTCTCTCTCTCTCTCTCTCACTCCGTCTCGGTGTCTCTCTCTCTCTCTCTCTCTCTCTCTCTCTCTCTCTCCGTCTCGGTGTCTCTCTCTCTCTCTC
>JAOUQW010000026.1:3988818-3999831 GCA_028565825.1 Olivaichthys viedmensis | reverse complement strand
GTCAATTGATCTTTGCCTTTAACCAGGTATAAGACTGAAGACCCCTGGTATACAGTAAAGTGCAAATGTCGTTGGCACCTGAGAAAATATTCAAAAGCACTTTACCCTGTTAGCAACTGTTCATTTGCTTGAAATAGTGCTGTATTTTATTAAAAAATAAATAGAAATTGTTAGATTAATCTAATGAAAATTTATAGAATTACAAACAGAAAAACATGAATGCAATAATAATTACAAAAATTCCTTACAAGAATTTCATTTCTATTGTTTGTTTGTTTATGAGGTATTTAGATGGCTTCTCTGGCATACCTGGTTAGACTAATCAATGTCATTGTGTTATTATGTTAAATACACAGTTGAATCAGTTGTATTGGTGGCCTTATGTAATAATACACGTCATGGTGACACATGAAAGAGAAACAGCACCATCTTCTGTTGTACGCCTGCAATTGTTTTGTTTTTTGAAAAAAAAAACATGCTAAGATTTGGCATAACAATAATAATAATAATAATAACGTGTTGTAAATAAATTAATCAATCAATAAACCAATAAATAAATTAATTTTTAAGCATCTTACAAATTACATTTGTATTATTATAAACATTTAACATATTATTCCATAATATGCAGTGCAGATATTGTTTTAGTAGAAAATGTTCAAATACGCATATCCCTCAGTAGGAAAATGACATTACTTCCTAATATAATAAGGCACATAAAAAAGCATTAAGAGCATTACGTTTAACATTTTGACAGCGATTAATATTTTACTCTGAATATCTGTTGTTAAGAGCATGGCAGGACTCCATACAGACTGCAGTGCTGTGGTCTTAATTCAACAACTAAACTATAGCTACAGTTTATTATCCCTAAAGGCCACCATTTACTATCTGATCTGTCCAGGCAAGGTGCAAATCAAGAAGCAGGACAAAACTGTCCAGGGTGCAGACTGGACAGTCAACAGGGGCCTCGGTAAATAACAAATTACTTTGGTAATATATTTTGGTGTAACATTGAAATCTAGATGTGCTGTAGCATTAGCATGAAGAAGCAGCATTCTGAAAGTCATTCCATATGTCGATTAGCTGACCAGATGTAAAACCTGTGACTATGATACGCTTTGCAAAGGTACATCTCTCATACGCCAAACGACGGACCTCAAACAGGTTCCTGTAAGGCAACAGCCTCCTGGCGAACTCAGGCCGAACGCCTAAGAAATGCAGGCACAAACCTAGGTAAACATCTTCCAGAGGGATTGGATGCACATATCTAGAGGCCAGTGATATCTTCTTAGCCAGGTCAACCGAGAAGACATATCCAGCGCCAGACAAGTAGGGCGGAAATAAGTTCTCCGGATACAGTTCCTCTGAAAGGTACCACTTGCTGTTCTTGTTCCTGCGAGGCCGGCCATCGGTGATGACTGACCCCGTGATGTAGTTCTGCTTGGAGGACTCAGCCTGGCTCTGGAGGTAGTCCACAAGATAAGGCACGTTGAGAAAAATGTCTGCGTCAATCTTCATGGCGTATCGGGCAGAACGGCAGTAAGTGGCCACCCAGTTTATGATCATCATGGTCTTTATAGTTAGGTTGTGGTAGGTATCCAGGAAGTCCATTTGTACAATGTCTCTGTATGCCACGCTCTCTTTCTGTAGGTCCTCCTGAAGCTTTGGGTCCTTCTCTCTCGGCTCTCCGACGAAGAACAGCCTGGCAATGTCCACACGGGGAACCAAGTTCTCTTGACCCCAAGTCTTCCTGATGGCTGTCCTGGATTCCGCGTCCTGAAGTGTCACAGGGATCATGAGAACCAGAAAAGGCTTCCTGTTTTGGCACAGCTCAGGCTGGTTGAGAAGATATTTATAAGTTAACGGCGAGACGAGCTGGTATAACTGATTTGATAAGGGACCAGACCGTTTAGGCGTTGAAAGAGCACTGCTTTTCTCAAAAACATAAACTGAAAAGGCTATGAAAGCAGCCAAGGCCAATAACCTCAGCAAGATGGACTTCAAAGGCTTTGTCATCGTTAGAATTGCCGGCGATTAAGTCGTCACAACACGAAAACAGACACGCGCGAGAATGAAACTCCTCAGACTCTCCTCAAACGAGGGCGACGTCCCAAACCTCATATTGCCAGCGCACTGAATAATCCTGTAATTAAGATTTCGGTAGTATGTGGTTTTAGAGAGGAGCCGACGAGTCCAGAAGCAGTTCGTGTTTGACTTTAAAGCGAGCAGCGTTTATTTTCCGCTCGTAACAGCGCGTTCAGTGTTCCCTATTCCCAAAGCTTCCTTCCGTAAACAAAGCAGCTCCTCTTATAAATAACCGGGTGACATAAGCGCGCAAAGTCCAAAGAGCCAGACCTGGGTGCAGCTTCTCCTTTGGAACCCTTCCCACATCATTTAACTACATTTGATTAAGTAAGCTTCCGTTTAAGTTGTTGGTGCTCTCTAAATGTCCCTTTCAGCCTTTACAGGCTAAAATAAGTGTAGTTTTATTATTGTGATCTATAAGGACCCTACAAATGCCCTTTAGTATTTTATAACAGGCTTGTAGCTTTTCCATGGTGTCCAATTCTATAGCATTGAAGTAGTAGTATTCCCAAGTAGCCAATTGATCATGTTCCTGTAGCACTTATGTATTGTTTTCTGAAGAGTGCCTGTAAAAATACCACATTAATGGGTCAAAGACGAAAAGGGGGGTTTTAAACACAGATAGATAGAATTGTAATCCAGATTTAGAACAGTTTAGAACTTAATTTCTTCATTTAATATGTCAGTTTTCTGGTGAACATCTTGATGAGACAGCAGAAAGGTAAGCGTGCAATGGTATCATGTAATATTGATGCATATTAATCATTTTCTGTAAAACGAACAGCCTTCGGATGAAAGAAAGAAAAAGAAAAGAAATGTGTAATTTATAGCAAACAAGACATTTAATGTGTTATCACAAGCAGCAAAATTGTTAAATAGTGTATGTTAAGATATTATTAGTCAGTAAAAATAAAAAAAAATTAAAAAATGATATCAGTTTAAAAGTTTGAATATGATATAAATATTCTTATATAACATATATGCCCACCCTTTGCCTTTAACTGCCTCCAACCTCTTTCATATTCGCTGAAGACCTTTTGGGTCCTCTAAGTTTTAATATTTGCCCCTTCCCTCGTCCTGACATATCTGTTCTTTTTTTTTTTTTTTTTTCAAACTATTTTTCTGTTGATTTGCCTTCATATTTTGTCTTGTTGCAGGATAGAGCCACATTTTATTTAGAACTTCTTGGAGTTATTTATTTATTTATTTATTTTAGATAAATTGCAAAATATAGATGCATTTGTCACCCAGAAACCATGGGGGGTTGCAAACTTTTGCACCCAACTGTACACTACGACTTTTAACGATTCCACCAATTTATCAAAAACAAGTGTAAGATAGTCATGAGAAACAGAGTAGACATACACATATACATATAACCACAGAGAACAAGGGTCAGCAATCATGTTAGCAGGTAACAACACAGCAAAAGGAACACCTAGCATGTGCACGCCTATATAAAAACAAGTGAAACAGATTAAATAATCACTACACCATACTTTTTTTTTTTTTTTTAAACAAAATCCATTTTATTGTAATATGGGTTACAGAGAAACACCTGTTGTTCACCCAATTAAAAAACAAACAGACAAACAAACAAATCATTTTCAAATACCAAACAAGAGACTTTAATTTACACAGGTATTTTATAGGGTCAGTGGTTTAGTCTATAGGGGTAATGTCGGGGTAGGGGGGCAGAAACACAAAGACTCACTCTGTATATTAATTCATTTTGTGTACAATACCTTTCATATAAATGTACAATGTTGATTACAAAATGAAAATGGCCTTTTTATTTTATTTATTTTTAAAGAGTAATCATCTGCTGCACAATATTACCTTATGGCTCTCATTCATTATATGTGCTTAATCTGCCAGCGTGAACTTGCTTACATCAGTGACATACTGATATAGGTCCTGCCTTTACTTCTGAGCAGACACAGTTGCTAAAAATCAAATAAAACTCATAGTTGTGTGTCCCAGTAGCAGTACACTGCAAAATCACCAGTGTGAAATTAACTCCTGCTCCTAAAGTGAATCTAATGTAAATTCAGCACCTGTAATTTAATGTAGCATGCAATAGGTTAAAAACACAAGCCACGCTGTGTATTGATGGTGACGGAGGAGTGCTTGTAGCTGTGAAAACTGAGCCCTGTGTATGGTATGTATGTTGTGTTTAAAATCTGCTACGTCACCCTTTCCTCTTGACTGACAAATAGGGCCGTTCTCACTGAGCCTCTCCCCTGGACAGATGACATATGATACGACGAAACACAAGATGCTGAAAACAGTGAAGAGGCACCAACACTAAAAAAGACCACACACACACACACACACATTCTGCCCTCTTTCCACAAACCAAACTTGTATTACCAGATGGGGTACAGAAACAGATGGCATATTTTATTCTCAAATTGAAAATCATCTCAAAGCATTCACCATTCCACCAGTGTGGTATCGGATGGATTTGTTAGACAGGCCATGGGATGGCAGTCTTTGGTGTGTGTGAGTGAAGCTCTGATGTGTATACTAAGTGCTGAAGTGTGTGTGTGTGAGTGAAGTTGTGGGCCGGCACTTACGTTACTGGCGCCACACCTGATCAATGACAAGCTCTAGCTTAGAACGATGACTCAGATGTCAATTTAAACTGGGTTATTAAGCGAGGAAGAGAAAGAGAGACTGGGAGATAGAGGGGGAAGAGTCGGCTAAGCTTCTGCTTTGGTAGCTGAAGAGGTTGAACTGATGCAGTAAGGGCAGAATGGCAGAAAGGAGGGGTGCTTTTTAAAATTTATTTTACGATCGTTTTCTCCTTCCCTCAAAGTTCCTGAAGTTCGACGGTCTGATCTTCATATCAGCAAACTCAACGGAGTGCTCATGACCCTTCCAGTGGAACCAGTTCACACCCTGGAAAAAATTGTTATAGACATTGTTAGAAACAGAATATGCTTTATAATGGGCACAGTAATAACAGGCGACAGGCCAACAGGTGTCAGCTGTCATAAAGACTACTTTTGTCAATTTTGATGTCAAGTTGACATAACGCCTGAATCAAGTAACATATTTTTGTTGACATAAGGTGGTGTTATGACACTTTCCATGCTGACTTACGCTTGAACTTCATGACAACTGACCTTGTAGCTCAGTGTACTAATGGTGATTGTCAAGCATCAAAACCAAACTCTTTAATTTAGGGTCAGAGAAATTATACATAACTCTGTCATTATGGTGTTATAATACTGTCATAGGTTTTCATAAAGAATTCATAAAAATGAGGGTCAGAAAAAAATATATACAAAAACCTCCGTCATGACAGTGTCATGGATTTGCCATAGATATTCACCAAAATCTTCTTAATAGAAAAATAAAACACATTTCACTAACAAGCTAGAGAAAACATACATAACCTTTTCATTACAGTGTCATAGCATTGCCATACATTTTCATAACAATCTTAATAACCAAAAGCTATGTCACATCACCATTATGTGACTCTCATATACCAGAAGTACACTGACCTACAAAGTCAGTTGTAATGATGTTCTAATGTAAGTCAGCCAGGAAAGTGTGATAACACAAACTTATGTCAACAAAAATCTGTCACTTGTCTCAGATGTTATGTCAACTTGACATCAAAATTGGCATAAGTAGTCTTAATGACAGCTCATACCTGTTGGAATAAGTTTTTATGAATGTTTATGTAGGCTTATGTCAGTTGTCATGAAGGGCTTATGTAGGTGTTATGTAGCCTTATGAACACTGCCTTTATGTAAAGTGATACCTTTTATTGTAAGCAAAATATGCATGGTCTAAAACTATACATTTATCAGTGTGTTATGTGTATTTTGTTTTGAAGAAGAATTCTTGGAAAGGTCTCATACTTTGCTGTGACTGTTGTCTCCGTATCGTCCCATAATGTTGACTCGGTGGCAGTTCTTATACCAGAAAGCTCCCTTGTATGACAGGGCACAATTGGTAACAGCTATGTCGTTATCGTGGTCGTAAGTCGAGAAAGGACGGCCATTGTGGTATGTCATTGAGTCACCTAGAAAAGAGGATTAGCGAAGTGTAATTATTATAATGGAAACTGATTATTATTATTAAGCACACAAGAAATGGGCTAATCCCCCAGCATGGTGCATTCATGAAGTAAATCGGTGCCAGTCAATGTCACATTTTAAAGCATTTGCATCATTAGATGACATACTATATAATAAAGTATATATACATACATTATAATAACCACATGGAACCTAACTACAGTCATGTCTTAGAAAAATGGAATAAAGGGTTAGGAATTTCACAATAATACATTTTAGGTACCCCGTTGCCTATTATATCTTTTTACCATGTAGGAACAACTGAACTACACACGTTTTGTACATCCGTTTTCATGTGCATGTCTCTGGGGAAGGTTTATTACCTGCCGTGCCGCTGTAGCCTCCCACGTGCACCTTATAGCGACTGCGCGGCTCAGACACGGAGAACTTGTCGTACTGAGCGTATGCTGACTCGCCTTTATCTCTGAGATCAACTCGCAACTCATACTGGCCGAGAGAAGTGATCTTATGCAGGTTTGAGAGACCTAGACACAATGGGGGTGACGTGAGTCTAATATGAAAGTTGACTTTAGTTACATTAGTCCACAATATGTGGCTCATGCAATAGTTTTGAATACACATTTCAGAAATGTATAATTGCTTATTTTTATGTACAGACATTTTCACATGGTCCGTACCGAGCCAGAATTCATCGTTCATGTCCCCAAAGCCTGCAGTGTAGTTCCTCCAGTTACGGAAGAAGTCCACTTTACCACTCTGCCTTCTGACAAACACCTGCAGCCAAATAGCACATTAACCCACATTGCCATGAACCCGCAAATGTATTTTACATTCCAGCTATTTGCATATGCAAGTATGAGTATACAAATGGTAAGAATCACAGCAGGATCAGAACAGGAATAGGCAACATTACATCAGTACTCATTCAATTACAGTTTGAATTTATAGTATGGATTATCATCATTATTCAGCTTTAACAAATTGAAGTTAGTTACATACAAGCCAGCCGCCTCCATCTGTGGTCATGTCACAGTAGACCTGCAGGGGCTGACTCTCATCACCACGCAGGTAAATCGTGTACAGGCCTGAGGTGGTGTCTCCATTCAGCAGAGCCTGGGAGCAGTCCTTTGGGTGTGTGTACAGCACTCCAACTGCAACACACACACACACACACACACGTAGAGAAGGCTTAAGTACATTTCAACGAGTGGTGTCTGTAGTTCAACAAGCCTATATTATTTCTGAAAGTCCACCGCTGTATACTGCACAGTACGTTATCATCTATTGACAAAACCTACAACATAGTATACAATATAGTTAATTAATTACACAGTCAGTGACAAATATAGCATCCAGATTCTACTACCTAGGACTTTCTCTTTAAAAAAAAAAAACAGTCATATTATATTTCACGAACAAGTCAAAAGCCTTTAATGAAAACAGTAGTGATAATAACGCATAATGCATAGAGTACTGTACTTCCGTTGTTAGACAGTAGGAGACAAAAATATCAAGGAAATGGTAACCAGGATATTCAGATATATTTTAGTTTCACACATGGCTTTGCCATCAACTGACTGAAATATTAGTTTATTTCTATAAAAAACAGCTCTTGGTAGTGGACAGTATTAATCAGTAGTGATACATTTTCACCCATTGACCAGTGATGAACATTAGTGTGGACTCACTGGTGGTAAAAATGGTGGAGATAATGCGGCTCCTCATGGGGCCAGAGATGGCCTGCAGGCGTACTGTGTACTCAGTGGAGGTGCTTAGCTGATTCATGCTGTAAGACGTGGATGTGGGACTGAGGACGACCTCCTGAAACAAGACAGACCAGTCAATGACATCCAGCTAGACACAAAAATAAATAAATTAATAAATCAGAAAAACAATATACAGTTAAAGATGGGACACTATAGAAGCACATAATTACATAACGCATAATACAAAACACAGTAAAATGCAGGACAAAAGGATGATAAATGCCATCACAACTCACTTTTCTGAGGCATTGCAGGTATCATTGCTATTTTTATAACACTGACCGACTCCACTGACCCTTACAGTCCCAGGAAGCTGATTGGACATTAAAATATATTTTTGTACCAAATGCTTATTTTCCCCTCTTAATTTTTGCTAAATAATACATTTTTGTAGATGTTAAAATTGATCTTATTATTTTATAAATGCAGCACGACTGCTTTGCTGGCACTCTGTTAGCAAACCTAAATATTGTTATATTTAACATGTATTGTGAAAATGTCTTTAAGTATTGTGATATATATTTACCACATCGCCCAAACTTACAGGATATAAATCAATAAATACAGTAAAAAGCACAATGCAAAATAAAAGTCACGGTCCTATACATAAGTAATCTTACACACAGACCTTATTGTAGGTAAAAAACAAACAAACGGGAATACCTAATGTAAAAGGGGGAACTATGTTCAAGCCTTAGGGTGGCAATGAAAAAAGCACGACATTTCCAAACATAACACTTAGGTTATCTGTATGATTATCTAAAGACTTAAATGTTTTGAACAGGGGAAAAAAAGCAGACGTCAACTGTGCAGAACTGACACATGGAAACACACTTAAATATACTAGGCAGAACGAGATCTAAGATCCACTATCACCTAATAAAATATCTAATGTAGTATAAGAGTAATCAGTCTGGACATGATCAGCCATGAATCTCAAACATGAACAGTTGAGGAAGATTTGGTCACATGTCCTCCACTGACCCGGACTGTACCATCAGCAGACTCGTAGGTGAGGATGTAGCCAGTGATTTCTGCCCGTGGAGCCTTCCATGTCAGCATGGCGCCCTCTGTCTGGATGTTACTAGCTTCCAGGTCTTGAGGGGCATCCACATCTGCAGCAGAGGACATACACTTAGGACTGGCATTACAGCTAGCTTTCATAGAGGCATGGACATGGGGTTAACCCCTTAAACCCGTTGGCAGGTCCAGACTTACATTCCTCACCACATATCCTTTCCTAATAGTTTCACTGTAGTAACGGAATAATTCAAAGTAGTTACTGAGTAACATGCTTTACGATAAATAAATGAATAATTATTCTGAAAGAATAATTCTGAAAATGGCACAGTGAGATATATGACAAGTCAGCCATCCATTCAGTCAAGTCATTTTGCTCTTCGTTTTATATTAAATAATTCAGTAACACTTTACATAAGGGTAATGTTAGTTACATTACACCTGCATAAGCCCCTTATGACAACTGACATACACCTACATAAACCCACATACATTTATAAAGGCTTATCCCTATAGGCGTCAGCTGTCATAAAGACTGCTTTCGTCAATTTTTATGTCAATTTGACATAAAATCTGTCAAGTGACGTAGATTTTTGTTGACATAAGATTGTGTTATGACAGAGCATTATACTCTGACAAACTGGAAGTGCACCGAGTTTCAAAGTCAGTTTTCATGACATTTAGGTGTAAGTCATAACAAATTCTTATGTTATTTTGACATCAAATTTGAATAAAGCCGTCTTTATGACAGCTGATGCTTATTGGAGTAAGCCTTTATACATGTTTATGTAGGTTTATGTCAGTTGTCCTAAAGGATTTATGTAGGTGTCATGTCCTATGAACAATACCCTATGTAAAAATAGAGTTTGGGAGCATGATTTTAAAGATGACTGTTTTTGTGTGAGCATGCAGGTAGGTTGGGTGTGTGTGTGTTTTACCAGTAGTAAACTGTGTGGTAGTGGCGGCACTCTTGGCTGCTTCCCTCACTGCGTAGACTTTAACAGTGTACTCAGTGGCAGGGTAGAGCGAGCTCATCTCAAACTCCACAATGTTTCCAGACACGCGTTCCATTACTGGAGGCACTACCAAAAAATATATATATAAATAAAATAAATAAATAAATGACCCCACAGCATTAACAAATACAGGGTTTTACTGTATTAAGCTGTAAATTGTGATTCCATTCACATAAATCCATTTAGCCTAGACAATATGACAAAATATACCTTATTCAACTCATGATGAAGAGCATGGTAATGATTTCTCTCAAGTGTGATAAACCACAGAAAATGCTAGAATTTCCTTTTAGTTTTACGATTTAGAGGTGTGAACTGTAACAGGCTGTTACCAGTGTCTGCACTGTAGGTAATCACATATCCGTCCACTGTGGCAATGGTAGGCTGCCAGTGCAACAGTGCCTTGGTATCTGTGATATTGACAGCCACCAGACCCTGAGGCTTGTCCAGAGCTGATAGGAAACACAAAACACACATATTTACACACACCCTGTCACAGTGGATAGTTTTACTGGGAGTGTCAACCAGCACCACCTCAACTGACAAAGAAAATACAGGTGATGATAGAAATTCCAGAAACTGCTGTAAACTTGCTTTTCTGGTCACACAATTTAATTGATTCATTTCCCTGTACTAAGAAAAAAAACCCCAGAAAACTTGTTTACCCTAAATTCATATACTTACTATTATAATGGAGGTCTTATGGTTGTTGGGGGTGTCAATATACGTTTATGGGGAACATATTTGTGCAGAACGTTTTCATGAATTCTTCAGTCAGATATTTGACGATGCATTCCTGCTGCGCTTGTTTTTTTTCCCACTTGCAGACGTAAGTGAAGCGTAAACTCTACAGAGATGTATTCAAATAGTCAGGCTCGGGACAGATCGGATGCAGTTGCAGCAGTGGCGTAACTACCGGCAGTGCAGCTATCGGGCAATCTCGTGAAGCCTATTGACGTCTTTGGCCCCTTATATGACGGTACTTACGCAAGTTTAACACCACCTATGGCTCATAAAGCAGATCCGATAATTTAACAACATACTTTATCAACCTCAATCGTATCT
>JAOUQW010000026.1:3949667-3965059 GCA_028565825.1 Olivaichthys viedmensis | reverse complement strand
AAAGAGAGAGAGATTTTGTCTGTACATGTGTATGTGCGAAAGAGAGATTGTGTGGGTGTCTGTGTCTGTGTGTGTGTGTGTGTGTGTGTGTGTCTGGAGGATGACTCCACTCTCCTGAGAGGCTGAGTGTGCACACTCCCTTTAGCAGTGCAGTGCTCTGGGTGTGGCACCGTCTATACGCTTAACGAGCCCTCTGCATGTTCTCTCTCTCACACACACACACACACACACACAAAACTTGCTTAGACTACACCCTATGCCTCTAACACGCACTATGAGCACAAAAGATTCCGTCTGAACCAGGGGTGTGACAGTATATCAGAATGACACTATAGCATGATAAGGAAATCTGAAACAATGGTATACCACTATGCTATGTGATGGATGATGACTGTTATAAATGTTCATTGTAGGTGCACAATATCATATATAATATTAATATATTAAATGTCCCTTTAAAATTGCTACAAACTCCAAACATTACCTAAATTTGGCTAATTGTTCCATGTACACAGTAACATGCTACCAGTTAGCAGCATTAGCTCAAATCAGCATTTAGGGAAATGTTACCTAGAAGGATATATAGTGTTTGAAGAGTACATATTCATTTCAAAATGCCTTGCTAGAATATATGAGACATTGTTGTTATTCTTTTTATTATAAAATGCTAATTATTCATAGCTGCTATTGTTTGCAAAGTCTGTTTTTTTGTGGTTTGAAAAAGGAAATGGGGAGTGGCTTTCAAATGCGAAATTTGTTTTGAAATGCGAAAGGTTATCTGAAATTACTTGATTACCAACATACCACAACAATATCAGCTAGTCAGCTGGCTGTAAATGTTTATCCTCAAACAAAACTAGCAAGCTCATTAGGTCAAATGGTATCGTCTTCAACAGGTTTACGATTTCTTATAAATGACCTGCTCTTGTGTCATTTATGAAGTTTAAATTTTCTGATAGCTCCAAGTTCACGAGTTCTGACAAAATGTTTACGTCTCCCAGTATGGCAGAACCCATGAAAATTTGGTTTGCAGTTGATAAGTAAGTTACATTGTAATTTTAGTTGTATCGAGTGTCTACGTAGTGATTTACCAACACATCTAAAAAAAAAAAGAAAAAAAAAAGTGATATTCCCAACAGTATTGTTTTGTTTCCACTCTCAAATTTGTAGCTTCCAAACTGAAGTGTTGAAAAAACAATTACGTTAAAGGGCCCTTCTACACGGTCATTATTGAAGGAACTAACTGGTAAACTGCTAGCGAGATTCTTTGTGCTGTTATTATTCTCATTGGAAAAAATAGTTCGCCTATAAGTGTACGTCAAGTTCAAATACAACACATTCACATTACAATCAGTAACAGTGAATTATAACTAAGCATGAGCTAATTATAATTGTTAACTTGTACTTCGTAGCTGCAAATCTTTTAAAACGTTATACTCAGCCAAACTCTTAACTAGTTAGCTAAAGTTATAAAGTTAATGCTAGATAGGCTATAAATTATTCTGAATGTCTGTTACTTTTGACCCCTACAGATGAGGACCCTTCAGAGTTCTCACTGTGGAAGGTGTATCCTTTACGGAGTGTAAATCCGTAATATCATTGTCACCTCAGAATGGACTGCAGTGGTGGCTCAGTGGTTAGGGCACTGGGCTACTGATCAGAAGGTTATGGGTTCAAGCCTCAGCACTGCTGTGCTGCCACTGTTGGGCCTTTGAGCAAGGCCCTTAACCCTCACTGCTCCAGCTTAACAACATGCTAGGATATGAATTGATTTTCACTATACTGTGCTTGTATATGTGACAATAAAAGGCATTATTGTTGAGAAGTCTTTTGCAGTCCATTTTGCTCAGTTGTCGAGCAACGGCAAGCATATCGAGTGTTTGACTTCCCATGTCAATCACGAGTTCCATTTTAAGAGACCGATAGTCCCAAAACAAAACCAGCTAGCTAATGTTAAAAAAAATTGTCAGTCAGAAGACAACTGAGCTGGCCGTGTTTATTTACTTATTTATAAATGTTTTTTTGTTTTTTTTGGGAGTGTCATATACCAAGAATTGTGATTTGTATGGTTATCATTCCAGCCCTAATCTGAACCTCTACTTTAAGCATTTAAAGAGGCAAAAAGAGCTGTCAGTGAACTGCTGTTATCCAGACTGATTTGAGTTGGCTATAATCGCCAGAGTTGGAACAGAAGGGAAAGCCAGAGAGTCTTCACTTCCTGTGCATCTTTGGGGTCTAATAGGGCAGTGATCTGTGTCTGAACATGTATGATGCACGTAAGCCCAAAAGCCTGTCTGATCTCTAGACTCTTCACGCTGAGACTGCTCTTTGTCACTACACAAGCCACAAACTAGCACAACCTTTATATTGCTTCTAAGAAATAAACTTGCAGAAAGCATTTCAGTTCTGAAGCAACTCAAAAACTGCAGGAGGAACAATGAGAAAAGTGGGTGTGAAAAGAAGCGCCGGACCAAATTCTTCTGTGGCACTGTGTGAATTAGGGATACACACACCACTGACAAAGCCTACTTTGTGGTGTGGCACTATTTCATAAGCTACAGATGGCACGTGTTCTGCGAGGGTTGCGCAAAAGCATAAGGACTGTCAGTGACTTCTCTGAGAAGAGCTTGGAGATTTGTACTAGTTGGACAGGTCACTCTGAAGTCACCTTGACCTCTTGGCGTTTTCCAAAGTACTTTGACTAGCAGGACACAGGGCTTACTGTGTTGCTGTTGAAAGAAGGCTGAAAGATGACATGCTAGTGAATAGACTTCCTTCTCATTTGTTTTTGTAACCTTTGATAAAGTATTTGAGAGGCACAGCTATCAGTGAAGTTGCATGGTTGAGCTGCCCAGTAATGGCTGTTTTGGCAGAGGGTATATTTTAGCCATGTGGCTTATACTGACCCTCCCTGATCAATACAGGGCTTTTGTGTATTGACTGCTGAGAGTACTGTGCTATTCTGACTGATACAGAGAAGGCGAGAGACAGAGAGACTGAGAGAGAAGTCGAGGACATCAGTTCCCATTATCCATGGCACCGCCCCTCTAATTAAACAAGCCTGAGCTCCCCTGGGGTCTGAAAAATCTCCTGCCTCCCTTTTACACACACACACACATACACACTCACACACACACACACACACACAGAACTACCCCCTAACACAGAAGCTCAAAGGGCTCTTAGAAATTGGTTGCTAGCTTGAAGGTATTGCATGAAAAGGCAATGGTGTGCAATAGAAAATCAACAGGAAATGTTAAAAGTTCCATCATAATACAATTATAAAATTCCTGAAAACTGAATTCAATGTCAAAGTTCCAGAACAAATCAAACTTGTCTTGTTTAGTTTACAGGTCACTTTAATCTGATTTGCGGGGGGGGGGGCGTCCAGTGCCACAGGATAAGTAAAAATGCTACCTAACTTTATACATGACACATAATTCCCTGTGGGTTATATTTTCCATCTGCACAGGAGAAGGATACCACTATGTGTAGACAGATAATTGAAAGTGAGCGAAAGCTCTTTTTCAGCATGGAAAGGCTGATTTTCATGCCAGCCAAGCCCCATTTATAGAGCTTTAATGATGCTGGAGGCTCAGATGGCATCGATAAGAGGGTTTGTGTGTGCGCGTGTGATAAGAGGGTGAATGTGCAGAGAGAGCCGCGTTCACACTGCTCCAAGAGGTCTAGCGGCTCGCTGACATCACTGCGCTTTACAATAGCAGCGTTAAGACAGAGCTAAATGGAGCTGGGTAGAGTGACATTGCGAAGGGTGAATGCTATCATGCTGATTAAAAGGAAATGGAAAGTTTGGTATGTGTCACTCTGTGTCAGGTTTCCTATGGGATATTTAATCAAGACTTTTTCCAAGTTGAATCCAGATGCCATGATGTCTGAATCTGATGCCGTTTCGACATTGCCATTACGACTAAATCAATTTTACACCAAAATGCTGCTTTATCTTTCTCTCAGTTGTATTATATATATGGGAGACAAATTGAGTCTGAGGTATATCATTTGCAGTTGGTTGTCGCGATAAAAGTATTTGAACTTGTTTGAAATAAGAAGCACATCAACTTCTAAATCTTAATGGTGAAACAGATACAATTGACTCTAACCATGACCCTGGAATTGAGGTTAACCTTTCCTGAGGTCCATGTGCACCTTAAATTTTTCCCATATGGCATAATTAGGGAAGAACATTTGTTACTTGGAGTCTGGTTTTACCTAAAAAGCCCTGATGACCTGACATTTATTAGCCTGACCCCTGGAGCAGCCGGAATAGCAATCCTCAGATGTTCTGTTTACAACTCAACATACATTTCTATTTTCAGAAAAGTCATAACAGCACAACCTCTCTAATGCTCGTTCCCAAACCTCATGCTTCCATTTACAACCTAGAGTAGTGAGCACAAAAAACTAGGGTTCTCTCTAATTGTTTTGACAAGGATGTTGGTAGTTAGGGTCAGTATTAGTTGGCCTGGAGAGCAATGAACACCAGGAGGGAAGGAAACCTTCCAGATGGGGCCACTGTGAGCAGGTCAGGTTCCTCTCCCAGGTCTGAAATGTCTTCTAAATTTTGCATGGTGTTCTCTCTGGCAGGCATAATGTCAACACAATTAAACCTCAAGTAATTGCTAAATATACAAATTGCAGAACAGCATGCAGCAAAAAGCATAAAACATAAAGCAACTCTCATTCCAAAACATTCTTGCAGGACTTCACTCTTGCCAATATGATGATTTATGGAAGACCCATTACTTTTTGTTTGCTTAAGAAATGAATTTGTCATTCAGAATCTACGAATTATGGTGCGTTCACACTCAGTTTGAGAACAGTGGACAAATGCTTCACTAGTCTTGAGTCCAGAGCTGCAGCTGTTCATTTCTGAGCTGGAGGACTTTCTCTGTCCTTGGTCCTGGTTCTGCTCCTTTGAGCTGCACTGCAGCAAGCACAAATGACTCTGAGCGTGCAGAGAATTCCGAATACAGAATAGTGCGTATGCTATTGAGACACATACTCCATGGCAAAAGTGTCAAGAGGGCTTGTTGAAAAAGTGATGAGAAACACATGCTGCTTCATCATCTTGCTAGGCTTTTCTAAGGTCCATTTTTAATGGACCTTGTATACTTATGCTAAATATGCTTTATCATATTGCAGTATGATTACTGATGTCCCATCCAGAGTGTATCCCCGGCTTGGGCTCAGTGTTCCCAGGATAGGCACTGGATTTATCACGACCCTGTCCAGGGATAAAGTGCTTACTGAAGATGAATGAATGAATGAATTAATTAATTAATTAATGAGTGAATATTGCAGTATGATAATTGGGGGTTGTTCAAGGACATCGTAAAATATACATTTTTGTCAGCTGATATAAAGAAATACGTGTCTGTGAAAACCTGGTGTCTGCCTCCATCCTGACAGGAAAAGATGCGTTTTCCGGCAGCAGGAATGTTGGCTGTGAGGTGAGGACATCTGTTTTGCCTTATGTAGCAGAGGCCCGAACTTTGACGTACGTCATGGCAGAGAACTCTGTCCACTCAGGGCATTGATCTCTGAACTACAGGGATGACTGTACTCTATGCTTAATCTTTAGAGCATTTCCAGACTAAACCGTCTGCTGCTTTTGTCTTGGTCATGTAATGGTGCGCATTCCTGTTAGAGGGATCACTGGCACTGAGTCAGGCATGTGTGCTCATCTCTTGGATCCTGCCAGGACAGACACTTTCAGTATAAAGAGCTCTGAGTCGGCGGCTTTTCCTAGACCTCTTGCATTAGCATCAGACAGACATTAAAACCATCTGGAGTTTTACACATCAGAGTGTTTTGAGGAAATCTTTGTTCACAGATTCTCATGAATCATTTAGAATGCCTTTGTGGCTATTTCTGGAAGAAGAAAAAGGGGGATTCTTTATAGTTTTCAAAGTCTGTCTGACATGAAATGAGATGATAGTGATCTAAGCAAGGTTTTGTACAACAATGCCTAAATACCACTGTGTGAAGACCCAGCTAACAATTTTAGGTTAGCAGAATGTTTTCTAAATGTTGCTTTTTCTATGAACTTTTGGTTCAAAGATATTTCAATCTGTCAAGTTTTCTGGGTGTTCTGAGAATGTTTTTATATACACTAGCAGGCAAATGTTTGAGGTCACCCGTTATATTTTATGAACAGTCCTTATTCTGTTCACTAAACTCTTATACAATGTAGTAGATCTAATATATCTATTATTTGTTTGTTTGGTATTTAAAGTATTTTGGGGAAAAAGATATTTAAAAGTCATTTTAAATATTGGAGCAAATGTCTACATGCTGGTAGAAAAAAAGTACGAAGCTAAATACTATAAAAAGGTTCCATCTGGCATCCATCAGGCTCATTTAGTATGTCCCTCTGGGAGAATCCTTAAAGGTTTGATGTAGAACCCTACAACAGAGGGTTTGCCTTTTAGAAAAGGTTACAGGTAGAACCCCTTTAGAAAGTTAGAGCTGTTAACCCTCCAAAGAACCCTTTTTAAATAGTGTACAAGTTCTAATAGTGTAGTTACTGTACCTTGAGGATGTATTGTACCTTATGTAACTTATTTAAGTAACATCATTGAACCAATCTTGTACACTCTTAGAAAAAAAAGGTTCCTCAAGAGTTCTTTGGATTGTTAACAGTTATAGCTTTCTAAATGGGTTCTATCTAAAACCATTTCTGATAGAGAAACTCTCTGTTGTAGGGTTCTACATAGATCTATTAGGGACCCAGAGGGACAAACCGAAGACCCCTTTACACTGATCGATGGAACCTTTTTTTTCTAAGAGCCTTTGTAAATCTACCTTTGAGGGTAGATTTACATTGTTTGTAAAGTTCCTTTGGGAACTGTCAGAAAGAAAAGCTACTCTACAGGTAAATATTTGTTCCCCATGATACTGCAGTCAATTATCTATGTTTCTCTACAATTATGTTCCTCTAACTAAAGGTCCAAAAGACATGACTTTAAAGCTACCACCTCAGTGATGAGCATTTTACCGTAACACCCCAGTTTAATACTTTTTGTTGCTCCAAGTGCATTACGAAGGCGGGACAAACGACTAACGCTAACAGCTGTTGAAACAAAGCCTGCTTTCCCACTCATCTTTACTCAGTGTAAGTGAATGCCCTGCGCATAGCACCCGCATCATAAAACATTTACACTCTGTGCCTGGGCAACGCCACCGGGTGGCTGATTGCCATAATCGAACCCCCAATGATTAGATCAAAGGACTCTAGAGTCAATAACAACAAAAAACCAACACTGATGGCAAACTTATGGACATGTGATTGTGGGTCATTTAGTAGCTGACATGAATCATTACAAAGTGCGATTATGTCAGCCATATAAAACAGATCCTTATTTATAGGTAAATATGGGTCAAATATGAGAGGTGTCTTTTTTGAGTCTAAAGGCTAAAAATATAGCATTTTCTTTTTTTTTCTTCCTTTTTTTTTTCTGTCTTGAAAACCCTTCATCTTTGACCCATGTACAGAACAAACTGGCATTAAAAAAAGGCTCGAAATGAAGTAAATGTATAGCGATGTCTGAAATGCATGTGTATAGAGATGAATATGTCAGAATGGGTAGTAATCCATTTATTCAAGAGGAACCCGGAGATCCTGGGGGCCTCTGTCAGAAACACCCCCACCCCCCACCTGCAAAATCTCTCTCTTCTTCTCTCATACACACACACAGAGACACACACATTATCTCATCTCTCATTCTCTCGGATGAATTTCTGTCATGATGATGCCCTAAGCAGGCAGGACAGTCTTACTGTCTTATTGCCGTGAAAGGATGTGCAAGGCGAGCTGGAATCTGACGGCCGCTGTTTACCGGGAGCTGAAGGGAGACTAAATAACATTGCTGACACTAACCAGCTGACACTTTCCTGGCATGGGTAAGCAGCACAGCAAATCCAGATGCAGATACTCTGGCAGGTAATATGCACTGGCTAACCCAAAGCTGACAGAGCGCATCGGCTGGAGCTGCGCGACCTCCTTTTCGCTCTGTTCAGAGTAACGAGTATAAATGCCTGCTCTTATAAAATAATTACACAAAATAAAACAAGAGCAACTTCCCTCATAAAGCTTAATGAGCAGACTTTAGCAAGACATAACGAAAAACATCAAGAGCAGCGAGTAAGAGTCATCTTCGATCACTCACAAGTGATCATTCAGCGCAAATATATCTTAAATATACTTTCCACATCCCTCAATGCAATGTAAAGCACAGGATCCGTAATGATCCAAAGATTTTTGCTAAGGATCTAATTAAACACAATACCAATCAGATCCAGACGTCGAGTCATCAGACAGCAACAAAGCAGAAAAATTTGATCAATGTAGTTCACAATGCAACCACTCAACACAACTCTCACAGGTCGACGGAAATGTATGTAGCTCTGCGCTTACCTTAGTGTCCCCTGCAGCCCAGGCTGAGATGATGCGCCCTTCTTTATCTGCGATGTGACACTCAGCGAAATGGTAAAAACTTTGTTATCTCTGGAAAGTCTGCTTCTTTCTGTGACTTTTGGGATTTTTGTGTGTGTGTGTGTGCGTTGTTTGGTTCTCCCTAGAGAGATGCGAGTTGTGTCATTTCTCTCTTTCTCTCTTTCCTCTCAGCAGTAGTGATCCGCGGAGGCAGGGAGCCTGTTGGCGCTGCAGCCAGAGAGAGGGAGCCAGTGAAAGAGAGAGAGGGAAGGAGAAATCCCTTTCTCTTAAACAGTAGACACTTTGCGGTCAGACCCCACTCCCACCTACCATTCTTATATATTCCCCCTCCTCCTTCTCCTCTCCCTCCTTCTCTCTCTCTCTCTTGCTCTCACTCTGGAAGCCGGAGAACTGAAACGGGATGCCTCAAGGCTGAGCCGCATGAGAGAGACTCAGGGAGAGTGTGTGTGAGAAAAAAAAAGAGTGCGTGTGGGGGGTGAGAGAGAGAGAGATTTCGGGAGACAGAAAGTGAGTGCGAGACAGAAAGTGCGTGAGAGAAAGAGTATAATGAGAAAGAGAGGCTATGTGAGAAAAGAGAGAGAGAGAGAGGGCATGTGTGATTGTGTGTGTGTGTGTGTGTGTGTGTGTATGTGTGAGAGAGAGAGAGCATTAAGCTACAAAGTGGAGCAGCAAATGGTGGGAGGAAGAAACCCAAGGCTGCATTAACATACATTTCAGGATTAGAATAAACGCGGGTTGAAAAGAAAAATGAGCTCGTCTGTGTGTTTGATGACGGCGATGACACCGCCGCTGACAGGATTTGCACGGTGATCAGCATAATCAACAGCATAATCCCGTCTCCAACAGCGCGAGGGGAAAAAAAGGGACCCCAAAAAGGTCATGTTAGTCAAGGTAGATGCTTCAGAAAGCTTAATTTTCCCTGAACTGTTTCTGCACTGCTACCTCAAAAGGGATCGCACCACTCTGGTGTGCTTCTGTAAACAAACAGCACTTAATCACAGAGTCCTGAAACCTCTCCAGCATCCCAAACACACACACGCACACACACACATGCGCACTGCAGGTAGAACGGAACCCCAAACCACGCTGGCTTCAATTACCAGCCCACACTGTGCCCCCCCCCGCATTTCTAGTACACAGGAGCCCCGGTTGAAATAAACAACCGAACAAAGACGCTCTCCGCTCCAAGCCTCCTCGGTTACAAAAAGCAGAGATGCTCTTCAAAGATTTCCAATGAGCCTCACCAGCTCTGGCTATAATGACACTCGTTGGGGGAAAATCTGACCTGTTCATTGCCTGGATGGGGGATGTGGAGACGTAAGAAAGAGAGGGTGGAGGGGTTTCCCCCATGGGAAGAATTGGAAATGCGCTCTCTGATGAGGGAAATCAAGCTTGATCAAAACGAGCTCGATAAGTCACGCGTCGCTGATGATATGCTCCATCGACGTGGGGATTTTAATCTGGGACTCGTTTCAGAGAAGATGAGAAACATCAAACCGGGACACTGATGGAATTCACACCACTCCTCTACCAAGAGGCACAAAACCAATGTATATTCAAGCTCAGCAAACGAGAGTGGATATTCACCAGAAGAAAAGAAAATTATAACAATATTGTCTCTCAGCAGGGGAAGCAGTTCTAGTTCCTAATCCTCAATAAATTCCAGTTTCCAACCCACACACATCACACTCTCATAATAAGGCATGTCTTCTGCCAATGGCCAAACTCTCGCCAATAGATACATAATAGATGGAAAGAAGTCGACAGTATTCCCAGCATCGCTTTGCACCACAGTAGAGAGGTTCAGACCACCTGCAAGAATGACTAGTTGCTATTCTGTGTGTGTGTGTGTGTGTGTATCTTCAAGGGGAGGTAGACAAGTTCTCTGCCCTCATAAGAACACACCGCCCTTTCCATCTGTTCCTCCTCTCACCTCTCTTTTGCATGCTCTCTTTCTCTCTGTCCTCGTCCTTCATGGGGAATTGTGTTTGGAGAAACACATTCGTTGGTTTGTCAGGCTTTCCCATGCAGCTGACATTCGGAGGAAACGCATCCCGCAGACCTGATTTCCCAAATGACAACGGTGCCTGCCTCCTCCCCCATTTTTCAATTTCTCCAGTCTGGAAGCAGATGCTTGCTTGCGTGAACCAGGTTTTATTTCCAGCAGCACAGATAATGTGGTTTTTACAGGTGTGGGATTTGCTTCTGAAACCGCTGAGCCCAACTCAGCAACATGATTTCAACAGTGTTCCTACTGGCTTTTAGAGCAAAATGCTTGATCACAAAGCAACAGGCCATTATGAAACCATGTGTTTGCGATGCACTTTAGCACAACAATTACTAAGTGCACTTTCCTCTACATTTTACTGACTGTAACAAAGATCCATCCACAGGTATGAGCGCTGAGAAAGAAGTAAGGAAAAGGTTGTTGGGTTCAGGCAGTACTTTTTCCCTCCCTGTAATTGGTGGCAGTCCACTGGAAGAAAAGCACGAAGGCTCGACGGGTAGCAAGACACTTTCTGTCAGTGCTAGTGGGATCTAATTATAGGAGGAAGTGGCTCCTGCCTGCGGCGTGGTTCGGGTGTCAGGAGCCGCAAGACTGCAATAAGAGAGCAGAGGGCTGGAGGGACACGGCCTCGTCTCCTAGGTACCCCAGTGACCTGCACAGACCTGTTTACCTCATTAAAAATGAATTCCCAGGTAATATTGGCATTTCTCCAGCCCTCCACCCTCCCTGTTCAGCCTTGCGGTCATTCATTATGCAGCAGGGAGCCAGAGTCAGGTGGGTTAACTCAGCGAAGGTCATTTGGCCAATTTGGCTACAGAAACCATCAAGTCTCGCCATATATATTACCATAGTGTTGCCTCTGGTGCTCAGATATTAACACTAATGCTCTGTTTAAACTGTAAAGTGTGCAGACTAAGCAAAAAACTGGCTCTCAGCTACAGGGGTTCATGCCATCAGCGAGTTAAAGAAAGGAAAAACAGTCTATTAGGGCTGATTCATAATTTATAAAACAAAGACAGGGAAGCGGTATGAAAAAACAACAACAAAAAAAACAGGAGTGACAAACAGAAGCAAAGAGCTATTTCCTGCCTACATCCCCTGCTTATTAGTCCTGTAGAGGCTAAGCCATAAATTGTCATTAGGTTTAGACTAATGAAAAACAGCCTTTATTGGCCTTACATAGAAATGGAAGCTTTCCAAAGCAAAGGAAGAAAAACCACCCCCAGAAAAGTCAAATGTAGGATATGGGAAAGATTAGTTGCAAACCCAGACTTAATGGCTAAGGCAGGGTAAAACAGACTGAATGATGTCCCAGACCACACACAGGTCAGCAACCTCTGTGTACGTGTGTATAAAAAGCCTGTAAATTTCTGCCAACTGTGACAGGAGATTAAGACTTTACAGTGACCCCAGTGACCTTCCGAGCCTAGCGTTCCTCAGGCTTGGGGAGTTTTATCTGCTTCCATGGTGCTTCTATGCTTTCATTAAAGCACATTTTCTATTAAAGCATGACATGGTGAAACTGGTGCATGGAGACCCATAAATATCACAGATTAACGGCTACAGTGTGGATCTGCACCACTGAGAACACGAAGGTTCACTGTACATAACACGGACCATCATTTTCCCAGGCTTACGAAGGATTCTTTATTCTTTTCAATTTGATCATAGGGGTAAAAAAGAAGTGCCAAGAACATCTCCAACCATGGATCATGGTGATTTAGGGAAGTCATGACTACAATCCTAAGGGTAAAATGTGCATTTTTCTTTTTGACTGTGTTCTGTATATTTTTGCAAAGCTAAGATTTAGGTTTTTTTTTCCCTCACTGAGATAGAGATGCCCATGCAATTCTTTAAAACAAACAGGGCTGAACTGAACACACAAAGACAAATAAATTATTTCCTCTCGAGCTGCTCGCAACAATGGCAGCTCAGTGAATGGGGCCTTTGGGCCAAAAAACAGAAGTGCTGAAAGAGGACTTTATTGCAGGGAACGGGAGATAACTGAGTAGTTACTGGTGATAACTGCTTTTCACTGTTCCTCTAAGGTGTCCTAAGACATCGCTAACCCCTGTCCAAAGTAGAGCCCTCTTTTTTAGGAATCCTATCAATAGATTAGAGGACCTCTGACAGGTTTAGGGGCAATGCTTCATCCATACGACAGTTGCGTTTAACAACAGAAAGGTCGGATTACTGTAATATGATCGAACGAGATGTATGTGAGAAGAATTTGAGATGCAAAGTTATCACCTGCTCAAGACGCTGGTTCTAAGGAGTGGAAAGAGCCTCTTAAGATGACGAAGGCTGTGAAATATGAGCTAAAGGAGGGCAGAGAGAGGAAGGAATGCAGGGAGAGGCTGACCTGAGGGACCTGAGGCCTGACCTTGAGTCCCAGGGCCCGCAACAGATGAGTCAACTGTAGGGCTTCCCACATAACTTTGGTGAAAGTGGACACTGTTGGTGACAAACTGTGAAACTATAAGACGGCATTACATCATGTTAAGCATGAATCACAAGCCATACAATAGCAGGGGTTAGAACGAAAAGGTTTTGCCTTGACATTACACATTTTCTTTGAGTGAAAATGTTGATGATTTGGTTGGTGATTCAGTGACTGATGAAAGGACCTCCCAGCTTGTCTAATAATTCTGCTCCCTCTCCTTGTCTTACCAGACACTCCATCCATCCCTCTGTCCTCCTTCTTCCACACTCTTCTCTGGTGACATCACGCCATGGCCGATGCCTGACCAGATAAACTGAAATTCACACTCTACCGTCCCATGGCAAGACAAGCTGGCTTGCAGACTTTGTGACTTCTAAGTCTGTCAGCAAAGGGCAAGGTTCTTGCCTGTCTCTCCTTACTCCATAAAAATAAACAATGTAATATATCATCATGGACATGCTATGGCATTTTTATCACGCCATGCAGTCGTTCTTTTCAGGTTAGCGACCGCATCCTCACTGGGACGGAGAGATTTGTTTGCAGGAGCCCGCTGAGAATAAAGCTCCGTCTCTAGCAGTATTGAGAATGATGCTGTATCTCTCTGCGAGAGCGGTGGAGGGACAGGTAGGCTGGTTGATTTATTAATGCCGTGCAGGTAGAGCCTTGGAGCTGGGTGTCAGGGTGTATTTCTGGTGAGATTAAGATGTCCCGGAGGTTTACGTCTCCATGTCTATAAGCCGCAGGCTTGTTTTCAGCTCGACAGCGAGCACAGGCGTCATGCCGTAAAAAGCTTTACACAGAGAAGTTTTACAACGAAAGTGATCCACTCGCCAATGGGACCTGACAAAGTACACAGCAATTCACTTAGTTTACATAGACTAACTCAGCTCCTGCTCTGTAAGCTGAGCTGACAGCGTATGGAAATGCATCGCCATTTAAAAAACAAGCCTTAAAAGATTTAAAGAACAAGCAGAGGTTGCCGGGTTCTCAGCAGGACCGATGAGTTCCTGGATGGTCTCATTGAGGAAGCAGCTTTTGTGCATTTGCTTTCCCCACCCTGTCTGTGGCGAGAGTCGTGCCCTCTGTGCCCTTTGTCTGCTTGCTGCGATGCATCTCTCTGTGAATGAATGAGGCAGCCAGAAGCGGAACAAAGAGCAGATCAGGGCTCTTTACTAGGACACAGCAGCTTAGCCAAGGATATGGCCCCCATTGCTGTGGAGCTCTTGGTAGGAGTTTTCTTTTTACGCTGACCTACAATCAGCCTCCATCTTCACTAGTACAAATAACAAACCTGACTTCATATCAGGGTTAATGCAAAACCTTCCTTCTTGATCTCATAAAAAATGTAGACAAAGTCGAACGAGCAACGGCAATAACGTTGGGTTTTGTTCAATTTAATACGCAAGAAGTCGTCAGAAAAGATACAACCCTAAACCCTTAAACTTTGTAACTTTTCATAGTGATACAAATTGTTATAAATTTACAATATGCAAGCATCAGACCATGTTGACTGAACACAATTAAATAGTGTGCCAGTGTAAAAAAATATAGCTGGCGCTGTCAAAAGTTTACGTGATTCTCGCTGGATCAACTTCTCACCCATAAATCTTTTATCATTAAAAGTTGACGCCGTACAAAAGTTGATTGCATTTCGGTGTTTAGCCTTAAATCTCTAGTTTAACAAACTACATTTTCCAGTAGTGAGGTGGTAGTGACACTATGTTTTAAATCATGTACCTTATAATTAGTTAAACTATTTTATGGACCAAGTAGTGGAGTAGCGCTGATAAAAGCTATATTTCATTTCCTTAATGTAAACAAACTATATATTTAATCCATCAAGTTATTTAGCTGCTTCTTGTCTGTTGGTGGAAACAAAATGACTTTTGTTACTGAAGTTACTGTCCAACGAGACCAAACTGTTTACGAGAACAGGCTGTCTTGTGGCTTCCTTTGATTCGCTATTATTTGTAATTAAGAGAAGAGGTGACCTCAATCATGGATGCAGCTTCAGTGTAGTTATGCTATTTTTATCATGTAGCTTGTTGTGGAGCTTTAGCTAATTGCATTGAACGAAACCTTTACATGAAGTAAATTATGAGGGAATATTTGTTGCTTTATTTTTTCCCTCATTTTTATTTTGTCCTTTTAAAATCACTGTGATCACTCTTCAGAACGTAATAGACTGTGTATAAAGAATATAAGACTTGTGGTCCTATTTTAAGGTTCCATGTCATCTAGTGTTAACTAAATTCTGTCCGTAGGGTAACACTTCCTTCTTACCCTAGTAAATACTTAGGATGTATCTTTGCACAGAGGACATTGCAATGAGTGTCAACTTTTTATGCAAGATACATGGGGCAGTGGTGGCTCAGTGGTTAGAGTACTGGGCTACTGATCAGAAGGTCGAGGGTTCAAGCTGCCACTGTTGGGCCCTTGAGCAAGGCCCTTAACCCTCCCTGCTCCAG
>JAOUQW010000026.1:3906247-3924518 GCA_028565825.1 Olivaichthys viedmensis | reverse complement strand
GTGTTATTGACGTCCTGTTATCGACCCACGCCTGTGTCCTGACCATGCCTATGGATATACCTACGTTACGCCTGTCTTCCTGTGTTTTGACCCCTGCTCTGTCTTGTGATAATGAATTATGGATTAACCCCCCTGTATTCTGCATTAGGCCTGCAGCAGCAGAGTATATTTGCATTGCAACATCAATATTCATTGATCTAATCTTTAATGAAAACAAAAAGGCAAAATGAAAGAAAAACAAAAGCCAATCAAGGTCACTTTTCATAAAAGCTCTTTTTAAAGCCTTAGGATGCTGCTGCATCATAGTACAGTCTGTTTTAGATTCTATACTTTAATTAACAGCGATTACATGACGATAATAATTAATTCTATATATGTTTCCCAGTCTCTGCTATCAGTCCTTAGATCACCTTTATTCATTTACCCAAAGCATGTCAGCGGCTCTCGCCTCAGAGGAGCATGGATGAGGTCTAATAAACTGCTATCAGCAAGCCCCAGGGCGAGCTCCTTATCTGAACCAGACCGGCTCATATTACCACAAGGCCAAAAAAAAAAAAGATTGTGTCTTTGTCCCAATATGTGCATTCATTCAAAACTCATAAGATGCATTCCAATTGTGCAGTTTACTGTATGTTTTTTTGTTTTGTTTTGGTTAGTTTTAGAGGTTCAGTGTCACACATTGTGAGATGGAGTGATCCAAAATGTACTGTATAAATGGCCATTTCTGCGCTATGGGAGAGACTGAGACAAGCTGGGGATCAAATCATTGATTTGGGGATTGATTTGAATGAAACCTACTGCAAATTGCCCTGATATGAAGTCCATGTCGTATATTGTTGCTGGAGTGTCATGGGATGAAGGAATCAAGAGTGACAGGTGCCATGAGCAAAGCCTACTTCATGAACATGAATAAGCACCTATAATGGGTTTATCTGCAGTGTGTGGGGTGTGTAAATTGATTGAGGACCATTAAGGACTGAAAGCTGACAGACAGAAAGAGACAAAGAGACAGTGTGTTGTTCTGTTGTCTTCCAAAAGTCACATTTGCAGCTTTTTCTTTTTCTTGATCATGCTTTATCGTAACAAAAGACAGACAGAGAATTAAATTGTGTCCAATTTCAGGTTTTCATTAAGATTCTGTCAGATTCTATTCAACAACTGTGTTGTCGGAAGGCTAACACAGAGCTGGGTTTATTATTGTGCTCTTTGTGAATGATTTTCTTTGTCTGAGGTGGAGGTTGTCCTAGTTTTATCTTCGAGCCAGAGCAAAAGGCTTTGTGTGAATTATGGCACCTCACATTTATTCATGCTCTTCCAAACCACCATTGACATTCCTCCTTATTCTATTTTAATGAAGATACAGCATATGCGTTTATCGGCCTTTTATCGTCTCTACCAGTCACTTATTTTTTATTAATTACAAAACACATTTGTGGCCCAATGTTATTATATGGCTATAGCTGCTAACACTGACTTATATTTCTCTGCACATGGTGTAGAACAGTCTGTTATACCACGGCGCTGTTGATTTCTCGATTCTGATTGGTCAGAAGGTGGTGATATTTTTTTTTCTATATATTAATGCACTCTTCTAATACTATCATTTCTATAGTAACAACTAATTCACAGGAACTTCTATGGCAAACACTCAATTAATAATAATAATAATAATAATTTAAGCCTAACAACGAATAAAAGTCTTACTTAAAAAAAAAAAAAAAAGGGTTATATATAAATATATATAAACATATAATTGTTGACAAGTTGCTCTAGTTAAGATTTCTGTAAAGGTGTTTATTTAACCTTTATGGAAAGAGACTTTGTAACAGTCAGAGGTAAAGCTGTTCCTTTAAGTTTTCCAGTGCAGGGAAAGTCTTCAGGGCAGATAACTTTGAGCTTTGCGGTTTATCAGTAACGTGACAAGCTATATTTATTTTGTCTTATTAACTTCAAATGAGAAAGAGAAAATGAGAGAGGCTGGTGAGGGAACGACTGTTTATAGCTGCTAACAGATAAAAATTATGATGTGTTGTTCTTTAATATATAAAAATGTGTAATGTCTGGCAAATCACCATGGTATAAGCGAATCAAAACACTTCGGGCTTTGTGTCGGGGCTACATTACACCACCCTGTCGTTATTATTTTTTTATAACAGCATGCCCTGTCATGTTTTATTCCATAACTAATACATGTTAAGGGTCTTCTAATAATAAAAATGCAGTAAACAGTTTAATCCTCTCTTATAACTGTTTTGACTTCCTTCGGCTATTATTTTTTCCAGGCAACTTTTTCAAGTGGCTGAAAGTCTTTTGTGTACGATTACATTCGGATGAATTCTTACGGAGGATTTTTTTACAATTGCAATGCCAGTGAGATATAACAGAGGAGCAATCTTAGCAGGAAGTCCTATTTTGCAGTTGTGATGGCTCTGCGAGTTCATCTGTCTTTCGTCTTGTAACAAATAATCCACTGTATCCACGGTAGCCAGAGAGAGAGGAACAGGGTGCGAGGGAGAGAAAGGTAATGTTCACTGAAACAAGTCTGTTATGTGTCAGGTAACCTGTTCCATATGGAAAACAGCCATGCTGAATGGACTCAACAGCCTCGAGGCTTGTGTTTGGGATTTATCAGGAAGCACATAGACAGAATCCATTATTATTCAAGAGACTTCATTTGTCATGTCAGGAAATGACTTTATGTGACTTTATGTTCCGGATGTTCAAATGTCTCTGCATATCTAGTCTGAAAGTCATGGAACACTTTATTCCTTGTGATTTTGTATTTTTTTAAATGTTTTCTTAAAAGTTACCTTCATAAGCTGAGGAAATCAATCTCAATACATCTTGTACAATGATTAATCAATCAAAATACGATTGAAGATCGTCATATTAGAACTTGAACTGCTGTGTTGTATAATCATTCATAGACAGCTTGTCCAACATCTGTAAAACATCCATTAATTATCTCCTTCCTTTACCAGTGCTCCATCGTTTACTCCAGCTTTAAGGCCAGCTGGTTTCCTCATCAGCAGGCAAGCCGACACAACCAGAGAGAGGACAAACAAAGAGGACTTCACCCACTGAACTGAGAGCAGATTTCACAGAGGAAGCACTCTTTCCCTAGGGAGGCTGAGCCTTCTTCCAGGATTTCCTCTATGCGCAAGGTAAATATAATATAACTCAGCCCTCTTTCCCTGCCTTTCTCTCTCCTTCACCTGAAAAACAGGATACCACATGCTTCAGCTCAGTCAATTCACTTTGCACTCATTTTCTTCTCTGAGACAAATCATCACTCATTCACTAGATCCCCTCCAGATGATGGCAACAGGTACTTACGTGGCTGTCTGGAGAAATCCCCTAAAAGGTTTCCCATACGCATTACAACTTAAGCTCTAGGGTTTCACTGATGTTTCTTCATTATCACAAGCAACAAGTAATCGCTATTCTAACTCTGCCAGATTGCTTGGCCAATCTTTGCCCATTCTTCCTGGCATATCTGTTATAACACGTTTTCCTTTTTTCTACCCAGAAACCATGGAGGGTGCAAACTTTTACCCTCAACTGTAACAGCAACCTATATTTATTATATATTGTCACTAGGAAATATTAATTAAGTGAAACACGAGTGCTGGAGGTTTATTTTAAATGATTAAATTGAAACACCCAAAATAACAAATTTCCAATTTATAGAGTGTATAATTATAAAATGCAGTATTTTCATTTCCAAATGATCCTTTCTGCCCGCTCTTTCTGAAGCATAGCTCTCAGAGTCTATCATTCCCATAAAATTTCAGCACACCTAAAAATTTCCTCTTGTTGGCTGATTTGACTTCAGTGATGCATAAATTCATTTGGAGGGTGGAAACCCCTTGATCCGTCTTCCTCCCTAATCAGGTCCCTCTATAACTACAGCCTGCTGTCAGGAGCTGTTGGTATGAGGTGAGTCAAGATGTTAGGAGCTCAATAGAGCCACTGTGCTCTAACTAGCAGCACGCACACATGTGGAAATTGGAGCTCCCAGAGGACGGCCGCATTGCTCTCAGTTTCAGACGAACTTCACGCCTTACACTCTGAAAAGATCTTATCATGGCCTGACTTAGAAAGGCTGTGACACATTATAGAAGACTTTTAATGACCACAAATGCCCACGTCCTCTTAAGGTTGTATGGGTTATCTCAGCTCCCTAGCTTTGCACTCTGGGTCTGTGTAAATAGCTAAAGTTGGCATACTGATCTTAACACAGTGACTGAGTAATGTTCTTCTTTTTAATGGCTCCAATAAGCCAACTAGATGCTTTTTTGACGTTATCAAATGACATTGATACAGACTTTGTTCTTTAAATGCCTTTTTTTTTGTTGAGGATTTGAGGTCACGTTAGCTAGCTAGCTAGTTTTTAGTTAGTCTGCTGTGACTGCTACTTAAAAATGAGCAGTTCCTCTTTCTAGTTTTTTTTTTCTTCGTTTTTCTTGCTTGTTTTCTACTTAAAAATGAGCAGTTCCTCTTTCTAGTTTTTTTTTTCTTTGTTTTTCTTGCTTGTTTTCTATTGGTACACGCTTCCAAGGTTCATAAATTTCTAAAGGTTCATAAATTTAACATTTATCTGTGGCTAGTGATATTGTGGTGATAAAGAAGAAACATACTCTTTGGAGAAGAGTGCCGTTAGCTCTGCTTATGCATTGGAGAAGGAGGGCTGTAAAAGAGAAAAGGCTAAGTGTTCATCCTATTCACTGCTTTGCTTGCCAACCAACCTCTTAGCTAGCAGAAAGCTAGCTAACTCGCCAACCATAAACAGTAAAAACACAAAAGTAAAAAATAGTTGTACCATCTAATCCAGCCTCCTTACTCACTGCATACTATGATGCCTATTTTTTTTTAGAGAAGAACTTACAGTCGAATTGGGGAATATTATATAAAATCTCATGCCTTCACACTGCAAAAATTTGCTCTTTAGAGTACGTTTAGTACCACTTGAAGCTGTTATAAATGCTAAGGCCTTTAGGTTAATTTATGATGGGGTTCAAGGGTTGCACAAGGGAGGACATTTCACATTATTAGGTATTAAGATAAGCATCCCTGGAGGCACATCTGCATCAGATAAACGTTTGAAGCATGATGTTATTTATCTTGCCGCCTAATTTAAGAAAGGCAGGGGAGAGATTTTGTACTTCACTCAACGTGAAGTGTTTTTCTGCCATAAGAGCTTTTTTTTTTTAATATATATATATATAAATAGATAATTGAAGTGGAAGAGGGTTTAAGTATTTAAGTCCTTGGTAATGCCAGCCTCCAGACTGCAGTAAAGCTCAAAGTACAAAGAAACCCACAAACCAGATGGTCCAACATGTCTCACACTTTCCAGGTGGAAATTATTATCAGCAGGTCTGTCCATGTTACATTGCCAAGGACGGGCTGCTGCAAACATGTTCATTCCCACTGACAGAATGAGTTCAGAGGATATTTTACTACATAATATGTGGTCAAGTAGATACATTTAAGTAGTAGATATCTGAGCAGTTACAAATAATTTCCTGTCTGCTGCATCTTAAAGGAATTAGGACTAAATTGGTGATAACTGTGAAATATGATCATGGAGTGTAAAGAACCTCGTTCAAGGTCAGTGTGCTAACATTAATGTAATGAAGTTAATAAATCCTAATTGGGCAAACAATTGACCCGGACTTTGTACTAAAGTGTCCATTACAGACATGGCTGCTTACAGAGCGTTCAGTACACACAGTGAGGACAGTGACTAGACCGAGGCGTTTCTGCATAATTATTTATTGAACAACCTCCAGGGAATGACCCAGTTTTGTTGTGGTTCTCTGTAAGGCCCTGCATCTCAGCGCCTGACCTGCTCTTCCATAATCACCTTCAGCTCTGTGTTTAATAGTGTGAGGTGGAGAAACTAAATAGTGTCATCCATAAATCAGGAGTACAGTCTGAGTTGCATGAAATACTGGAGCTGTTAAGCATGACCTGGTTAGAGAAAGAGAGACAGAGGGAGATAAAGAAGACATTTTATCCAACATTTCCAAGCTAATCTAGTTCATAGTTAACACTGTACAGCATAGTAATTCCGTCAAAAGTGTATTCAATGCATTTCTCTGGTAACAAATAGCCATTTTAAAACTCTTTTTAATGCTATAATGGTGGCTCAAGAGGTATTTTTTCGAGCTGAAAGGCCAGACCAGTGACTTCGGACTAATAAGTCCAACTCCTTGTTCAGGCTATATGAATGGGACACAGGTGGAGTTCATTCACTGATTGCTTCTCAGCCCGAACATAAAGACAGAGGCCACCTGTTTCGGAGAGTAGAAGATGCTACTGCTTATTCGTTATTTTTCGCACAAAGGCTTTTTATTTATTTATTTTCACTCAAATAAAACCCCACGCCTAACTTGTGCCTTTGCGTCTGCTGACTCATTGGCTGCGTTCACATTACAAGCATTATTGCTGAATTCTAATGTTTTGCTCAGATCAGAGTTGACGGTTCACATTTGAGTGTTAGTGACCCATATCTGTCATTAGTGTGAACAGACGCCTGCCCTGAAACAACCCACATGTGCTCATTTAAAAAAATCAATAACATCACTTGTAGATCGCCATGCATCATGAACAACAAAAAACGGCATGTTTACGAGATAACAGATCATCGCAGTAGTGGTAAAATTAACGAACTATTGACAGCACAAGCCTTCATCTCAAAGATGACTTGTTCTGGATTTGCTGATCCATGATCAGCTCTGAAAAAAATCAAATCTGTGTCCCATTAAGGCAAAAAAAATAAAATTTGCACGACTGTATTGTGAACATAGCCTTTGACTCTTTACCCTGTTAGTGGCAGGCTTATTCCCGGCAATGAGACCCAAACATCCCACAAAACACTGAGATGGAGTACAATTGGCACTGCTTACTGTATGTTCTTACTCCATATTGAAATCAATTTGCAATCATCACATTGTATTGAAAAAGTACATCTCTGTTTTCATTTGCAAGGAAAGTTCTTGTGAAAAGCCAGGAAGCGAAGTGAATGGCATGGGCGCACCAGGACTCATTAGCGAGGGCAATGATATCAGTGAGCGACGGAGGCAATCACAGGCCACATACTGTGCAGGGCATATGGAAAGCTTCAGACTCCAGGCTTTCATCAAAATGAATCCATCATATGAATGGATTAATGTGTGGGAGAGAATTGCGTGCGTGGGATCTGGATGTGAGGGGGTGGGGGTTGGTGTAGCAGTTTGCTGTCTTTTCACAGCAGGAATTAACCATGTTTAGATCCATTACAGCTCCCTTGTTGAGCAGCTACAGTAGAAAGAACATAACATATACAAACATCCTTCATCATTTAATAAGGCAATTAATCAATGTTATCCAATAACACAACACATCAAACCTCTTGTTTGATTAGACAAATCTTGTGTTTCTCCATCTCAACACATGAATCAATCCATGGCCTGGTTTCCCACCAGTTAACGCCAGAAAAAATGCCACAGTGTGTTTAGAGACGGTGCGTTTAGTAGGAACGGGGGATATTTTAATGGACACAGCAGAAAAGACATTCATTACACGCCACGAGAAAGCAAATGAGAGTGGGATTATAAATGGGAGACTTGAATAGTTCAAATCCTATTAGACATGGGTCAATAGACTGATAATTAGAGGGTCATGTTTTTCTCTCTCTCTCGCCTGATGGTCTTAGTGTCTGTCACTGTCATTGTTCTTCAGATCTTACTGCCCTCTGCTGCACTGGCTGCTACATTTACCACCTTCTGGTCGAGGGTGTTGAAATAACGATAAATAAAAAAACACGATTATATTCCATACCTAAAATAATAAATTGACTTCTGCAGCAATTAAGACCAAAATCTGAAGAAGCCGTATTGTACGATAACAGAGAAGGGGCTAGATGGTGCCAGTGGCTTCCTACAGGGTCCTTTGTTGGCATCCAGATTTTACAAAGATTAGCTCCATGCGTTTCTTTAGGCTCCTCTCAATAGCCAGGTTTCCATCCAAGGGATTTTATGCGAAAAATGTTTTAAGAGATTTGAAATGTTTGCACGCCATTTATGTGGAATATGTTACAAATGTCGCCAAAAACGTTTTCCTGTTTAAGTTATAAATTATAAATTGTTTGTTGATAAGTGAAATGTTGTGAAAGACTATAATGGAAGCCACGTTTATTTTGACAGGAAAAACACTGCGATTATGCATAACTTTTGTGTCATGTGGCATCATTTATCACACGCCTCTCCTACAACGAACCAATAAAATACATCAGTTGGAAAAGCAGGATGGTGTTGTGCCGAAATCTTCCTGCCCCTCCGTGTGAACATGCCTAGCCTCCACTTCCTCAAACAGCTGCTCTCTATAACTCTTGTTCCTAATGAGAAAAAAGATTTACCCTATTAATATTAAAAGTACATGGGTAGGAGGAGTTCTGAATAATATATTATTCTTAAAATGTCTCTTAAAATATAGGCTGAACTATTCCAGTTTAAATTGTTATATGGGACAGTGCGAGAGACATAATACACACATTCCGCATTAAACAAGGTCGGAGTGAAATTCATAAGCCTCGTATCATGTGATAAGTAGATTATATGACAGTAGCTCGTAAGGCTGTAATATGTTATGTCAACAACTCATTGTTTCCATGAGAAACAGGAGTTGTCCCACGGAGGGCCGGAAGATTTGGGCACAACAGCGCCAGAACGGTGCAGCTGGACTGAGGAGGAGACGGGAATCTTGCTTAGTTTAATTATAGAAAAGTTTATGGCGTCTGTATTTGATGGAAAACTAAAGCACTTTAAATGGGTAGTTTCTTGTAATTTCATGTGATCAGTCTCCTCATTTTTGCACCGTCGTCTTTGGATGCTGTTTACTGAGGTGATTTGCTAAAGCAGAAGAATAAGAGATGTAACAGTTAACTGGCCAAAGTTAATCATTGCACTGTAGATCAGTAGTCTATAGATTCTGTCCGTTCTATTTTCATACGCACTATTTTCATTAGGCGGCAAAGGGAAAAGGCAGGGAAGTTTGCAATATACACTGAGTCTTGATGGAATTGTGTCAAATAGGCCTACAACTTTTTTTACAGACAGCAAAAACGTATGTACTTAACAGCAGGTTTTTGCAGGAAATGACGTCATTATGTAAAAATGACTTTTCAAAGCACGTAATGGAAACAAGCTGCTGGCATAAAAGTTTGCAAACGTTTCTTAACGCATTTTCATTTTATTGCTTGCATTATGCGCATGAAGTCATTCTTTTTACAAGAATCACTGCTTTTTTGGCTCCTGAGGGGTGCAATGCTAAAGCGGTCACCCCTTTGCCGGGATTTTGCAAGTTTAAATCCCAAAGATGCTACAGTGGTTGGGTGTCCAGGAGAGCATAATTGGTCCTGCTCTTTGAGTGGGAAGGATCGTATTCCTCTCTTCCCTGTCTAGCCAATGACACTAGCCAATCGTGAGCGTCTGTAGGCTCATGTATACGGAAGAGGGCAGTTAGCATCCCCTCCAAGCCTGTTCAGCGCCTTATGACGTAGCATGAGCAGCAGTTCGAAAGGATATGGTGGCTGGCTTCACGTGTCTTGGAGGAAGTGCATTAGTCCTCACCCTCCCAGATTGGTAGCTGTTGAGCGATATGGGTAGGAATTGGTACCATCTAAATTGGGAGAAAAATGGAACGACTTCTTTTATAAACCACACCACCAATTTCAACTCAAGATACTTCATATGTTACAGGCATACAATCTGTTGCGGAACCTGAAAGGACACTCAATAGTTCCATGTGAGATTTGTCTTTACTTCCAGTGTTGCATCAGCAGTGTTGCTGAACTGTTTTCTACGTGCACATATTAAGTGTAGTTCGTGCTTTAGTGCTTGAATTACAAGTATGGTCCGGATGCACGTAAGCAGGAGTGTAGAGTTCACGGTGCAGTTCCGAGATTCAGCGGGAGGGAGGATGATTTATAAGAAGCTAGACATCCTGCTTAATGCATCCAGCACTGATTACAGTAGCAGAAGTCTCGAGGGAGACAATCCAGTCCTCACAGAAGGTAGAAAGAAACTCACCGGTATAGTTCAAGGCTCTCTTTCTCTATCTGTCTCTGCCTCTTTCTTTAGATTGATTTTACATTGGGAAAATCAATTTGGAATTAGATCCTATTGAAAAATGCATGTCTGTTTCCATGTACAGGAATACAAAATCTGATTTACTGTCACCTGTTTGTATCCCATAATTTGTGAAAAAGTAACACAGTTTAGTCAAATGTAACACAAATTTGTCAAATCTCTCAAGCAATATTCCAACATTCTTCACAAATGTAACTCAAAAATGTGTATCACTGACTGAAAGCAATAGGGACGATAACGCTTAATGCATAGAGAAGCGTATTAAGTCAACTATATGTGTAAGTTATTAACAGATGACAATTATCACTGTGTTTGGAGCCTTCAGATGCAATACCATTTGAATAGAGGTTAAATTGGGACTCAACCCAGGTGGTGGAGCTCTACTTCTTTCAGGGGTGCCAACAATGTGAGAACAGTACTGTTTAATTTATGTGCAGTTCTCAACATTGATATCATGGAAATGTGGATTAACCTCACATAATAAAAAAAATTGCCTAATATCAGACAATAAACGAAGACTCCATTGCAACAAAAAAAAAACAGATTCTTCTTACCCCTTCTGAAAATGGTCAGTTAATATCCGTTTCCTCTGGCCATACATATCTCCCTTAACTCTTGACTTCATTGAATTGAGAATCTAATTAGCAAGTATCTAGCTAGCTAAATAACTAGCTAGGTTGCAAGCATGCATTTTGTGTGCATTTAGCAACAGCCTTTTTGCCAAACTGTAACCATCATAATTGCGCAAATCGCCTGTAAAATTTTATACAAATGCATTCATATGCAATAGGCCTACTGTATGAAGGCATGTTTGATTTAGCTAGCAAGCTCAGTGGTGACAATTCCATACACTCAAAAAAAAAAGGTACTAAACTGTACATCTTTTGTACCTTTAGTATGTTTGTTTTTTTTTACCTGGGAAGGTGCATGTAGTGTACCTTTTAAAGCTTTACTCTAAAAGCAAATTAAAGGTACAACCGTGGTGCTTACGGTCTAATTAGGTACCTTTAATTATGTTTAAAGGTACACTATATTCACGTTTCCAGGCAGAAGATACATACTAAAGATACAAAAGATGTACCCTTGAGGGTACCACCCCAGCGACAAGGAAAGGTACAGTTTAGTACCTCTTTTTCTAAGAGTGTAGCTATAAACATGCAACGGCAACAAAATTATAATGATAATGAAAGGTTAGTAGGGCATGAGTCGGAGGTGTAATGTAGCTAGTAACTGTCTAGAGGTTGTCTGTCAGTGCAATTAATCAAATTAAATAATTAAATGAATATCACAAAAATTGTATGACATATGATTTACATTTCCATCAAATTATAGTACCGGAGCTCAGCTACGCTTGCTGTTCACTTTAACCAAAGGTGCTGGAGCTCCCATGTGTCTGCACCCAATTTAAATGAAAAGTATGACATCACAAAATTAAATAATTAATTAATTAATGAAGCAAGTGTTGTGAGGATTTCTCAAAAATGGGTTAAAAAAACTGTGAAATGAAAAACATCAACTGAATAAAATCTCGGTATTGGTTTTTGATAAATGTTAAATACACATTCAGACTTTTAAGCCCTATTGTTTCAAGGAATGTCAGTTTTTTATTGCCGTCCAATCCATATACACATATACAATAGGACAAAATATTGAGCCAATGGGATTAAAGTGCAAAATACAAGGCAATATACGGGGAAACAAGATTAGTGAGTAAAACTAGTTTCAGTAGAATGACTGGTGCAGCACAATACAATAAATACACAGGAGGGTTTGGTATGTGAAGATAAACTAGGGAGCAAAGTGAATGAAGTGGATCTAACTATTCTTACTGCTGACTTGCATAAAGCATTCATTCAGCCCCATGCAAAAGGCATTGACTTTCAAAAGACACTACTCTTCCCTCCCTGATGATAAAATGTGTGCGCACAGGACGAGCTGGGGGTCAACACCTCAAATATCCAACTCATTCAAATCCCAGTCAGATGCATAGCAGTCAGATCAACTAACATTCCACAGGGGGCCGTAGAATTCAATAAACCTTCAATATACAGTGGCACTGGGACCATTGATCTCTGTTCGCAGCTGCTGGGCTTCCTCTAGCCTGGCTTTGTTCTGCATGGCTGAGGTCAGGGCTTCCCCAATTACATCATTGGTCAGCTGATGGTCTAGTTTTCCATTATTCTAAATCAGAGACATAGGATTCCCCTCTACCGTTTCTCAGTCTTGATGCATTTTCAGCATGTGGTGTTTGGGGCTAAGACCATTTAAGACCATAAAATTAACTTAACAAATTAATTTGTATTTGGAAATTGAGGAAAACCTGTGGAATGAATGCTTAAATAAAAACTTACTTGAAATTCAGTAAAATGCTGCATTGTTTTATTGTTACTTTTTGAGACACCATATTCCATCTAACTGGAAAAATGTTTTGTGTAAACTCTTTTTACCCACATTGATCACTCTTGGTATTACGGTAAGTTTCTCTCATCTGCCCTTGGTTTTACTTCTTTCAACCTGTAGTCTTACAGATAATTTCTCTTGTGAGCAGCAACAATCAATAGGTTAGAAAGCACAGGCGCCATAATCCTCTCTGCTGCTCTCTGGTTGCAGCAAGAAGGATTCTGGGGTACTAAGACTGAGAAAAATCCCTTGAGCAACAGACAGAGGCTATTGTTTTGCACTACCGAAACATTCATATAATCATAGTAAATGTTACAGTATGATATTTTGTATACAGGATTAAAGACATGCCAAAAGTTTAACCAATTTTAAGTTAATAAGTTGGAAGTGAAGACGTTGGTGAGGTAGCTTTCTGCACGAAATATGACTCGGCAAGCCTAGATTCTGCTGGACTGCAACCTACCGATCGGATATTCAAGAAGTCATTCACATCTCCTTTGCGATCATAGCAAAACAGTGGAACTCGTTTCTGAGAAACCTCTTTTGCTGGATATTCATCTCCATTTTTCTGGCTTCTCAACTGTCCAGCCATCGCACTGCTTGTGAGTAAGAACCACTAGCCAATAATTGTGGAATAATTGTGGCGCAAGAGGCAATATTTGTCAGAATACAGGTGGGAACAATAGCTCAGTCAGTGAGTGAAAATGAATCTTCTAGGCCCACTGTTACACTGCAGTAACAGTAGGCTTATTAGGGATCTGTGAAGCCTTTGACTGTGTCCAAAAACACAAAATACCATACAAAATAAAGGTAGTATACTTTTTTGACAAACTATGTGGTATGAAAGTATATAGTTTTGGACATACGTAACCATTGTATTAGCAGTGGTCACCAATCTTCATCCTGGATATTCATGCAGACTTTAGTTCCAACCCTAATCTGCTACATCTGCTCCATTTAATCAGCCTTTTCAGAAGATCTAAATTAGTTGGATCTGGTTTATTAGATATAGGATGAAACTGAACTTGGGTTGGTGGGTTGGTGACGACTATCTTAGATGGTGTTTAGGTTCTGAGAATTAGCTCCAAGATGGTTCTTTCCTCAAGGCTTCCAGCAAAAAGCTTCAAACATTCTGCAATGTTGCTAAGTGTTAAAAATGTTTTACGATGCCGTCGTTAAGGACTTCCGTGCAGCTATTTCACTGGCATTAAAAAGCGATGTTTGGGGTTTTACAAAAATGGGATGGCAACAGTAAAGTGAGCCCAGCTGGTGCTGCCCTGCTTCAAATCTAAAAGTTTTTAAAAGCACAGATCTGAAGCCATGAACTGCTAACAAAAGGAGTGGGAGGAACTGTGAATGTGAAGTTGCATGATGGGATGCAGCGAAGGAACTGTTTGAAGGTTAATCAATACTGCTGTTCTTCCAGTACTCAGACGTGGCTCTCTGAGAGCAAATGCAGATGGGAAACATAATGAGGTCTCCTGCAGACTCACAACAACTCGACATTGAACCACATTATATTCCCAGACTAGTCTAGTGTAGAGTATTGATGTCATGCTTTAGTTCCTGAAGAAATTAAACATTGTTTTGTACCACTGGTACAGTGCAGCATATTAATGATTAGTAAAAGGTGCGTGTTTTCTATGTAAATCAGTGTAGTGTGAATACCACCACTTGATTTCAAAAGCAGCTGCCAAAAAAAAAAAACTTAACTGACAGCAACCATATGTCCTCACTATTTAATCAGGTTACACAATCACAATATTGGAACCACATTACATTCAATAAATCATGGTATTCTCTGAAGAAAATACAAGACAACTGTCATTCCTTACAAGTGATTTACACCACCATTTTTTGTTTTTATCACAGTCTTTAGGTGGTAGTACAGCATCTGGTAGTAATCAAAAAGCATTTCAGACCCTGAATGTCTGGGGCAAAATGGGTACTATTTCCACAGACTAAAATAATGGGACCTCTTGTAAGGTAATGGGACTCAGGTGTGTATCGGAGACAGTCAGAAAATAACGTAATTCCATATAAATGGTTCTAGGCAACATTCGATGAAATGAAAATCCGTTTTCAGTTTAAAAAGCAGAAACATACTGGAGCCTATACGTAAATAGTTTAATTGGTAACATGAAGATGTTTAGTCTACTGTCAATAGTGGAGCGTTCAGTCATCTTCATTGTTTGCATTTATGGTTTATATGATTATCAATTTTACGTACAAAGATGCAGAAATCAAATGGCATATCTAGATCAGGAGCTCTATTTCAACATGACTGGCATACAGGTTGGAAAAACCCATGGCATCATCCCTGATAAACATTCCCTTGCACGTTCCATGATAGTTTACAACTTCACAAAACCTCCGGTAAGTGGTGGTTTAATATGGGAATTGTTTCCTGACTACTGCACAAACGTTTGGGCTACGCGATAAGAATATTCCCAAATTGGATTTGTTTTGCAAGTTGGTTCAAAATAATAGCTGTAAGTAAATGTAGAAGGAGTTTTATATAAAAATCTCAGGTTCAGGGCATGGGACTGATTTTAGAAATCCGTCTAAAAGTGAAAGTGGTAGCTAAAGCAGTTAAGTTTCTGTTAATCTTGCGACTTCCAGCTTTCACTAGAGAGAGTCTAGAACTTTTTCGCATTAAACATGGCCAAGAACTGCTTACTTTTTACAGGAAGAGGCCGTTTGACCGACAAAACAAATGGCCAACCACATTTACTTGCCAGTAACCTTTTTAAACAAAACTCTTTAATAACTTTTAAAGACAGGATGCCGTGAACTTGATCCAAAAAACCCATTGTGTCATGGTGATCAATAGCTTGTTTTCCTGTCAGAAACCGGTGTACGGAAGTGCATATACACAGAAGCAGGGATAGCCAATCAGATTGCTGCCTTCAATATTCAGAGGTTTGTGGCAGCTAAGTGTAAAAAAGATATTGGACATTTTGCGAGCAGTGGGCCGAGCATCTGAGGCCAAGACTAAGTTTTTATAGTCGTGACTGAAAGGTTGTGAGTTCAAATTCCAGGATGGTCAGAGAGCCACTGGTGAACAAAACCCTTAATCTGGAACTGTTCAGCTTTATTCGTGGATTGAATTCTACCTTACTTGTAAGTCACTTTGGATAAAGATTTTGAAGATAAGATCTTCAAAATATGTGACTTCTTGAAGACAATTATAAAATTCCTAAATCTCACCCTTGAGAGCTTTTGACTGATGACATCATGGCCTTAAGAGGTCCTACATGTATTTATAGAGCCATATCAGGTCCATCATGCAGGTATTCAAAAGGAACTGCATGACATAAACACCCCATTTTGTGATTGTCCAAAATAGGGAAAGTAATTCTCAAGAAGCATGTGGTTAATCATTTGGATGCAATGTGCTTTCCATTTGTATACGAGTCAGGAAACTGCACCATTAGCAGCGAGGTCTTCAGACAAAAGTGAGGTCATTCCTTTCCTCACTCTCAGTGGAGCAGATACATTCGTTCGCATGCTACGGGAAGAAATGTGGTGGTTGAAACACTGAGACAGAGAGGGAAATCCATCACATCGCTCTGTGTTTGTCACTCCAGCTTAAAAAAAGTGAAGCGTGCGGTCAGTGCACATGGCGCCAATTATGAGGTCAGCAGGATGACTAAACACAGCAGGTTAGGTTTTGTAAATGAATGGACCAAGCATGAGACGATTTTTTGGATCTCAGATTAATATCCTACATTAATGTAGTGAACTAGCGTCTCTTCCCTTCCCTTGTGGCAAGGATGTGTCAATGCATTCATTATATTGCTTATACTTTATACTACTACTTTTACTTTTATAGAGGTTAAATGTTTTTGTGCTTGATTGCCACTGAATGTGGTTCTCTTGTGATGATGGCTGAGGGCAAATATCTCTAATAATTTAGCCCTTGATAGATAAATCCAAGGAGATCTCAGTACTAAAGGTTCATTTTTATAAGGTTTTAAAATAAAATTGGATGCATACTCATTTTTGTTCTCAGTCTGAAGTCATGACCCAGACTTTTTCAGGGCTTCAGACATGAAGTAAGCCTGTGTGTGTTTGTACAAAGCAATTGTCCATGTCATTAGGTCTTAATGACACCTTTAAGTATGCCACATTCCTCACCAGTCTCCTAGCTCTATGCATCCTGGGCCCTGTGAATATGTCACCATTGCATAGATTAGTCACTGAACAGTCATTACCTCTTAATTTATATCTTTGGGACAGCCACTGTTGTCCTAATTTCCATTTACTTTAATGTTATGCTTTCCACTCTTCAGTCAGAAATGCCAAAAAAGGAAAACAGTACCACCACACGAATCATAACAAGGCCAAACACTAAGAGAAATAGTGTTCACAGCTTTGGGCCTGAGAATTCCCCGGTTTATTACAGCATGCTACAGGAGGGCATATCAAGTTCACCACATGTCAGAAATGTCCAGTCCTCTGCCTTTATCTCCCTTCCAGGATCATTGAGGTAACCATAGCATCTTTCCTTCTCTGTATCCATCTGTGTTATGATATAGTGTGACTGTCCAAATGCCTCCACACCCACTCCTGAGCAATATTCTACCAATATTATTGCTGCACTGAATGTTCCCCAATGCAAAAGTACAAAGGAAAACCAGATGCCTGGGTTGTTAAAGGTATAAAGCTCTCTGCTTGTGCCTAAAGAGTTGTTATTATGTTACAGAAATGTGGTGTAAGAATGTACTACAAGCAAGGCTCGATTTGAGGTGGGATTTGAGGGGATGCCATTTCCCCGATTAAAGAAAATAACAAAAATCATCCCCCTTTGTAAAGCTGTCATGCCCCTTTAACAAACCCCTATGGATTATGTGATGTCACCTAACGTGTCTATTTAATTTTTTTTACTTCCATTCATATTTGAGATTTACACACTAAGTTGCATTGGGCATATCGGGAGTTAAACTTAAACCAAGAAGTTGCAATCGGGTTTAAAACCCCTCAAATCCCACACTTACATTCCTCACTCTTGTAACTACATACCTTTTTTTTTTTTTTTTCACAGTAGTTACTGAATAATATGCTCTAAGATTTCAGGGATTAACGGTGCAGCGTATCACAGTTTCAGCCCTCATAAAAGGCTGAAAAAGTTTTTTCTGGCTACAATAGCATATGAGGTGTTTCTATAAAAATAATTTATCTAGTGAAAGATGTCTGAAGTTAATGTGAGTTTATTTTATTGGGGGATTGTCTATTTAATCGCGTTATGTTATGCATTGTGTAAACCCACTGTCCCCCTTGATTTTTACAATTTGACCACTGTTTCTAAGTATATATTTTTATATTTTTATATATTTGTGTGTGTGTGTGTGTGTGTGTGTGTGTGTGTGGATCTGTGTGTGCATCCATAAGTGTTTAGTGTGTTTCTTTATAAATAAAAATGTACAGGTCTAAATAGCGTAGAATTTTAAATCATATAATTGCTCAATACTATAGCATGCTAGTATGCAGAGATGAACAAGCTAAACATGCTAATAAAGCGTTGGTAGCACTTTATTTCACCATATTTTAGTTCATACTTAATGTTTAATAGGTAAGTATGCAATAATTACAAATAATTTTTATGTACATACTTTGCATATTATATATTATAGTATATTTTAAAGTACATAGTAACTACCATGGTTTTACAGGCCAGTCTGCACTAATTTAAACACCCCAGCATGGCGCATTCGATAAACAAGCACTCATTA
>JAOUQW010000026.1:3876348-3889083 GCA_028565825.1 Olivaichthys viedmensis | reverse complement strand
ACACACACACACACACACACACACACACACACACACACACACACACACACACACATACATACATACATACATACATATAAATAAAATTACAAAATTACATTCTATTGAGTACACAAATATTATTTTGTCTTTTTATTGTGACTTTTTTTTTTTTTTTTAAAGGTTTGATGGTAGAATTTTAATGCAAACTCTTATTTTGAGTTTTGTACTGTAAACTTTATAACTCCCTTCACTCCATAAACTCCCAGGACGCGGCAGGTCCAGACATTTCTCACTCTCGTGACTACACCCCTTTCCTATTAGTTACTGAAAAATATTCATGATCGTTACTGAACAATAAGCTTTAAGACAAATAACACGTTGAAGCCCTGATTTACTAAGATCCCAAATAGCGAGTGCTAATTTGCGTGTGCAATGAGATAAATTGCGCACGCAGATGGTGGGCGTGATCTACAAAGAATAATTGCCTGAATTACGTCACGTGCAAAGTTGGGGAAGGAAACAATATGGAAATGAGGTTTTTGTGCATGCTTTTTTTCCCCCTTGATAGCCGTGACGAGTTCAGCTCTCTAAGAGACTCCCCGAAGGATTAAAGTGAAACTGAAACTTAAGTGCATTTCCAGTATATCGCTGATTAAAGGTGGTAAGACGCCATCGATAACTGTTCAAAATACAATACAAATGCAAAATATTAGCGTGCATGTTCTGTTCATGAAACCTAGTGAATGGTAGAATTGTCTGCTCTTTAATGTACATGTGCCTAATTTTTTAATTCTTTCCTCAATTTTTAATTCTTTTTCAAAGCACTTCATCACCTTGTTGTTGAGGATCTCAATCTTGTCCTGGTCGAGCCGGTGCTGGCGGTTGTAGGCCTCCATGGTGGTGGCCGAGCGCTCCATCTCGCGGTTCAGCACGCACACGATGTTCTCGAAGGTGCTGGCCTTCAGCTCGAGCTCCTGGCAGCGGCGGCTCAGCTCGGCCACCTTGGCCTTCTCGCTGTGCAGCTGCAGCTCGAGGGCGGCGCCCACTGCGCTGGGCAACGGCGTGAACGAGGTGGCCAGGGTGGGCGCGGGCGGTGCAGGAGGTGGGGGAGCGGGCGTAGGCGCACACGACATGCAGGGCCCCTGCACGGGAGCCCCAGCACTCAGCTGGCCCAGCTTGAGCTCCAGCTCGCGCAGAGACTGCTGCAGTTCCTCGAGCTTATGGCTGGCCAACTCCAGGCTCTGCGGCTGCAGGCTCTCCACGCTCACCTTGATGCCCATGATGAAGTGCAGCAGCAGGTTCAGGTGCTCGTACGAGCACGCCCGCTCGTGCTCATGGATCTTTTCCTTCTCCACCTGGAAGGGAGCGAGTGTCATTTGAGTGATGATCTTATACGGAGTTGTTTTTCATGGTGAAACAAATTCCACACCTTTTCAAACCTGTTTTCAGAGTGATTAGCAAGAAAACTGAACGTATAAAAGTCTGGAAAGCTTAACAATCATTTACGACATCATGAAAAGGGAACACATGAAACGTGATGTGCGTCAGGGAGGCCGCAGTAACGCAGAGAATAAGTCAATGTCTAAAAGACGATAGATTTAGAATCTTAAGTGTCTTGGGTCTTAACTTTGATAGCAGAAAAATCCAAATGTGTTTCATAATGTTTCCTGAACTCTTGTACTTTTCCAGGTCTGGAAACGAGTGGTTCTCGATCGCACACTTTTCTCGACTTTTCAGGCCTGTGCAAGAAACCTGTTATATGGTTGTTTTTTTTTAAAGGAGCAAAGCATGTAACAGAGAAACCGGCGTACTCACAGACATGTCGCAGCCAACGACGTGAAATCTGCACGGGGTTCGGAATTTGGTACATAGCTTAATGTGGTCCACATACTTTAGCAAGACAGAGGAAAAGCATGAATATAATGTCAGCTCAGCAGATCATGCTTCAAAAGAATAACAATAATAATAATAAAGGGCTGCACAACATAATGCGATACTGATGTCACAGAAACCCGCGAATGCAAAACGAGCCACAATTGTTTGTGCTCTGTGAGTGATCACAGAGGTTTTAGGTTTTTCTACCATCAGATCTAAAAATACAAACAGAACTCAAAAGTTTTTAATAGAAGAGTGAAATATTACCTTAAGCAAAAACAGATTTGTGAACATTGATGCACATTGTGTATCTTTTTTCTATAGATACACATGCGGTTTGTTTCCGGTATATATTGTATATGCCTTCTTTATCTTTATTGTTATCACTTGTAAATTGTTTGTACAGCTTGTTCTGTTCATCTTATTGTACATGATGTTTTATAGATGACTATTTTTGTTGTAAAAAGCCTAACCAGGGACAGGGGCTGCAAATTAGCTATAGCTAGAAGCCCTATGTACATTACATGTGTTACATTATATGTAACAATGTTCATCTGTATTGTTCCCGTCAAATAAATAAATTCAATTAAATTGTGGCAGTTAATGTTAGTCAAATTGATGCAGCCCCAATCTTTAACCATAACACAACACGTCTTTACCAGTTTGATTTCATATATTGCAGTATAAATCACTAGGGATGTACGAGACGGGCCTGAAATGCTGGATTAGTATCGGATTGGATTTTTTTTTATTCAATCCACTGACATATTTTATGCGGTCAACATTACAAAGTGTGTAATGTTGACTAACACGACATGGATCTTACATGTATATACAGAAAATTGTCTTAAAGCACGCCACGATGGTGCCTCTGATGTTTCGCATGACTTGGCAATAGGAGCTTGTAGAGAGTCGCTCTGTATCGGATCAGTATTAGAGAGCTCCAATATCAGTATCGTATTGAAAATGCAAAAAGTAGGATCATGACATTCCTAATAATCACAATATGCTTTTTTTTGGTCTATATCGTGCAGCCCTAATAACAGTAACAATAATAATAACAATAAGAAGAAGAAGAAAAAGAAAAAGAAATTTATTCACCTTTTCTCTGGGAATTTTCTTTTTCGCACAGCCTTCACAAATCATTGGGTATTTTGGACAAATCTCATCATGGGCCTAAAGATCAAGGCATTGCATTTTTTTTTTTATCATCACATGTCAAGCTTTGGCTTTTGGCTACATTCCACAATCATGCTCATATTAAATGTAAAAAAAAAAAAAAAAAGAAGAAGCGTAATGTAAGAAAATGTAAGCAAAACTCACCTTAATGTTTTTAAAATGAAACGGTTCCTTGCAGTATTTGCAGTTCAGAGTCCTCTCTGGACATTCCCTCTCGTTGTGACGTTCAAGTTCGTTGGCTCTCAAGAGCTCTTTGCAGGAGGGACATGGGATGATCATAAAATCACATTGTCCCTCATGGGTGGCCTGGGGAAAAACACAAAGGTGCAATTTCACTGAAGGGCTAAAGCACATGAATACGACATTCATCCAAACCTTCCGCCCAAACGTTTCGCAAAAATGTAAGCACATTTAGGAAACGACAGCAAATTAAAACGTAAAACAGTGTGCTACTGTTATGCATATATTCTGAAGAGGAAGAAACGTGATGATCATAACAGTGCAGCCGAACACCCCAAACCGCATATTATCATGCTAAATAGTATGTCAAAATAGTACACCATCATAGAGTAATAGCTAACCACTATACTATTTAGTGCAGTTTTGGAAAACATTGTGGCTAAAATGAACACCACTTGCTAAAGTATATGGACAATAGGTTGCGTAATATTTTGGCAGACTACATAGTACAATAGTATGTCATTTTGGACATCCTTCTTCGAAAAAAAATCTGGTTCCATCACCTGCTTCTTTATGCCGACTTTTCCACTTTTTTCAAATTTCTTGTTCAGGTTCTCAAATTGTGCATACCAGGTGGATGGGAAGCACACTAATACTCATTAACTGGTCAATACAATGTACCTCATATTCTTTGATGGTGCCTGTCCAGCTGCAACCTTCGTTGATACAAACAGCTTCGAGGGCTTCGACTTCTCTTTTAGCAGCATTGTCAGGAAAAGCCTACAGGAGATTAGAGGCAGCAACATGTCATTTACACAGTCGAGCCACTTACATGTGTGCAGTTATGCTATCTAGTTTATCCTGATCCCGTTGTTCTGTGTAGTTATATTGTACTGCCTTACACGTTACCTGCATCCTCTTTGAACGCATCTCATAGAAGGGTTTTGAAATAATAGTAAAGATATCAGTATTAAAGGACTACTCGAAACTCACTTATGATGGTAGTCTAAGGGCAGTTGTTGAACTCCGTCAATGAATGTTTAAAAAAAACAGGAACATATAACTCAAATTCAAAACTACAACCGTTACACTAACAATTCAGGTCTTAGGAGGATGAGAGACAGTCGTTCTGAAGTTTTAGCCAACGTTCAAACACTTGAGCAATACAGTAATCGCGGTAATTACGGTTACTTACACTTAAATTAAGTACATATTTGTGGCATCAATCTGCGATCAGATGGAAACTGAGGCACTTCTTTACTTTGAGCTATTTCGACGATGTTGGGAACACATAAAAAGTAGTCTAATTTCTGAAAGGATGAATTATACAGATTTTTAAAGCTTAACTTCCAAATAGCTTTGACTAAGGAATTCATGAGAGCGTTCTAATCCAATAGCGAGTATCGTGAAATACTGGGCTGAAATGCTGGAAAGGTACCGAATCAGATTTGGCATTTTCCCGCTCCGCTCCAATGGCGTATTTTAATGCCATACGTAAACGTTTTTCGCACAACTTTGCAACAGAAGCTTGCAGAGAGTCGCTTGACTACTGTGAAGATGTCAGATGGATCAGTATCAGATATCGGCTGATACGCAAGAGCTCGGAGATCAGCATCGTATTAAAAGTGCAAAAAGTGGAACGGTGCACACCTCCTACTAAAAATACGCGTCTTGCGTAAAAGTTTATTGACTACCATATTATAAGGGAGTTTGGAGTAAACATGCTTTCTTTGCTTGCCTGTCAAAAATACGCTACAGATGCGGTAGACAGAGATTAGGTTGGGGGGGAAAACCCCCCCAAAAAAACCCGCTGAAGTATCCCTTTAAACAAATGAAAACTCTCCTAGTTTAGATTCTTCAAAAGTAGCCTTGCTGGCAGTCTTTGACATTCTTGGCGTTCTCGCAACCAGCTTGAGGAGCGAGCCACCTGCGATGCTTTTCCAAGAAGAACTTCCTCACACATGCTGAGCACTTGATGGCTGATGCTCATTAGTTCTAAGTGAAAATGACTATAATAATAATAATAATAATAATAATAAATAAATAAATAAATAATAATCATCTACATAGCGCTTTTCATTTTTTTATTCAAAAAAAAAAACAAAAAAAAATGTTTTACATATAAAAGAATAAAAGGTTTATAAAAAAATAATAATAATAATAACAAATTAATTAAAAAAAGTATTTATGATGAGGCAAATGAATAAAAAAAACAAAAAAAAACAACAACACAATCATTACAGAAATGAACCATCATGCCAAGACTCGGCACGACTCATGTAACGTAATGCATGCAACATCTCAAAAATCTTTAAAGAAAGAAAAATAAAAAAGAAGAAAAAGAAAAAGAAAAAAGAAGGAAAAGCTAATGAAGAGCTGTTCATGCTCTCTGGTGCGTGACGCGCCTTCGCGGCCTCGTCCATCCCATGCGTCACTTTGCCATGGCAACTTACGCAGCCCTGTTTCAAAATCGATGTCGGCTCCTCAAAGATGTCTTCTTTTATACAGGCGCTGCATTTTTGGGGACCAGAACTGAAAAAAACACACACACACACACAAACACACAAACAACAAACACATGAAACTGTGCGTTAGACAGAAAACGTCCCTCATTTCGCCTTTTCTCGCTCGCATCGTTTTGATCGGTCCCGATATCGATGACAAATCTAAATGTGCCTAGCAACAACGGCGCACAATGTGATGGCAACGGTAGCTAAGCTACGCTACGCTAAGCTACGTTACGCTAAGCTAAGCTAAACCCCCCCCTCCTCTTTCTTTTCCTTTTCCTTTGTCTTGCCTAAGAAAACGAGTTTTATTCGCAGCGCCACGTCAAAAACGTGAGACAAACCGGTCCAACAGGACGCATGAAGGTATTTAATTATTATTCTTATTATTTTTATTTATTTTTAAATTCGCCATGTCAGGTGGTACGCTCGGATACGAGCTTCGTGTACGTGTCGGCCTTTAGCATGTTGCTCCAGAGGCGCGAGCGCTTACCTCACTGTCTTGTTAAAGCAATAGGAACAAAAGCGGTGTCCGCACTGCGCCTGACACGGCCTCCGCAGGATTCTCTGGCAGATGTTGCACACGTGCTTTTCTTCCAGCTTGTTGGCCAGGATTTTCCTCGGGAAGCCCGGCTTGTTGCCTTCCAGTGAAGACGGCGGGGACGGTTCCTGCGCAGCCATTATTATTCCCGAGCGAGCATGTGACCTGCCTGACGCCGAGCCCGGGAAATGAAACCCAACCTCAGTGCATTTGGTCGAGAGAAAAAAAAGAAATAATAAGACAAATCACACGGCTATTTCAGAAATACTCATTGTTTAATGAGCCTAGTTATTAGTTATGTTAACCCACGCGACTGGATTGGAGTTGTTTAAAAAGAAAAGAAAAGAAAAGGAGGTTACTATGGATTTACAGACAAACGCACAAGTGTTCAATAAGAAATAAAGAAACTGTCGTAAACTTGTGGCAAAATTTGCCAATTGAACGTGACTTGCAGACATTTTCTGGCATGTTGTGAACTGCCAACGAATTCATGAAAACAATGTCCATGTTTCCTATTCTTTTTCTTTTCGATATTTAGTTTAAATTCCCCCAAAAACCACCGTCGCTACGTTACTTTTGCGCAAACTCATCGAATTGAGCTGTATATAAAGCAAATATTTAAAAAGAATTATAAAATAAAATAAAATTTAAAAAAAAAAGTACGCCGATGTGCTCTCTCTAGGGCTGGGAGTTGGTCCCAAAAAGAGTCGATTCTCCGATTCCAGGCATTGAGAATTGGGTGTCGACTCCAGAACTTTGAAGCTTTGCCCTATTTCCGAACAAACAGCAAAGTGGATCTTGCTGGATTGGAGAACCGAGGCTTTGAACCGAGGCTTTGGACCGATGCTTTGAACCGAGGCTTTGAACCGACCGCTTCGGAAATTCATTCGCTTGTTTGGAAACAGTGCAGACTAGCGACATCTGCTGGTCATATTCGTGCAAACAACAACCACCTACAGCTCAACGACTTGACACTAACTTGTATATACTTTCATTTAAGGCTAGTCTGTAATACCCTGAAATAAACAGACCTGAATTTGTTTAGAATCTGGAGGCTTTTACATAGACGTAGTTGGTTATATTTGAATCATTCTCATCATCATCGTCATGTTTATATAAAGTCTGTGACAGTTGCATATATTGCAAAATGTTCTGTATGAAATGAACTTAATTTGTGTATATATGAATTTGGGCATGTCAGTAAAGAACTCTGCAATGGGGGGGGGGGTGCTTTGTGTAACTGAGACTAGATAAGGGAAGGACTGTTATCAGGAGTTTTTATTGAGAAAAACAATTTGTTCCATGTGTTTTAGCATTTTAACGCTTTCTTTTTTGTTTGTTTTTGTTTCTTCTCCTGCTTTACAAAATATTCTCTCACAGGGCATAGACGTTGCTGGAATAGACAGGTACTTTTTAGCCAGGTGGAACAGATGAGGGTAGATGGTCTGGTGTATGACCCAATACTTTAGAGGGTCGTCTGTTCTGCTTAGATACAATGCACTTACAATGCCGTATGCTGAACCTCCACTGACATCAGCAATGGCACACCGCTGTTGATGTAGATGGATCTGAGCAGTGCATTCAGCAATCAAGTGGCATTTGCTCAGGACAGTGGTTAGGGCTCTGGGCTACTGGGTTACTGAAGGTTGTGGGTTCAAGCCTTGGGACCACCAAGCTGCCGCTGTTGAGCAAGACCCTTAACCTTTCTCTGCTCCAAGGGCACTGTATCATGTCGCTCTGGATAAGGGTGTCTGCTAAATGCTGTAAATGTAAATTTGCTAGTGTCCTTATTGACTCTACTGCTCCAAAACTTTCACTTAGGTTTCAGGCCCTCTAGCGACAAACCACGAAACCTTCAAAACGTTTCAGGAAAAGTATGATGTAACGAGGCTTTGTTTGCTGAAATCATGTGACTTGGCCACTTTAATACGTGACTCAAAGCACTGTTTCGAATCAGCAGTGTCGTAAACGTTTCGAAGCACTGTTTTGAATACGCCCACTAGTACACTAACTTATTGCAGTGCATTATGGGATTTCATGGGCACCCTGGACCTGGATATTCTCCACTGTGCTTTCCAGACAGGGCTACAGAATGGCCAAAATAGTGCACTACAGGGTGAATATGGTGCAGTTTCAGACGTACCCATACCCAAGTGCGAAAGTAGGAGATACCCTGTCGCTGTTTGACAAATGCCCCCCTGCACACCACTAACATCAGCATTCAGTGTTTTACTTTGGAAAACAAAGTCAAATGTACTATTACGACAAAAAATGGCTTACAAAAAAACAATCTCGCCAATGGCAAAGAATCTTAAGGCTACTCACACAAAGGAACTAAGTTTTATTGTTTTATTTTAGGTAGTGTTAGCTCTCCAAATTATGTTGCTATTTAAAATGGCAGTTGTTCATCATGAAGATTCAAATGGTGCCAAGTAGCAGTGAGTGTGTCAAGGTCCCTTGTCATTCATACTATTGTAGCGTCGCGACACCTGCGTTTTGCTCATTTGCATACTTGTGATCCCCCGCGGCCGCCTGTGTGATTTGTGTGAAAGAATCCCATGTTTGTTGGAATGGGTGTTCGGTACAAAAAGGGTGAAATGTGTGTTGGGTTGTCTGTGCTGGGATGTGTGAAAGCCGGCACGTTGATTGTGTCCACCATCGGCGGAAGTCCGGTGGGCTTTGTTAACCCCCGCAGGCTGTCCCATGCTAGTTAGTTCTCTGGCTTACCACAAAGCTACTTTGTTGTGCTGTAAGAGTGCGTTTGCCAATAAAGAGCAAGTTCCTGGTTTTTAAAATGCTTCCTGGTCACGCTTCTTTTTTGCCGACATCACACACTGTTGTCAGAAGTGGGATGGGTCAAGCCAGCTGGAGGAGATCGAGTGGCTCCTGAGTAAGATGGACCCAACAGTGACAGGCGAGAGAAGGAAAGGAAGGCAAAGCCGGTGCGAAGCAAAGAGAAGTCGATGAGGCTCCTGTTACGCCTGCCCAGCTCTTCCCTATGGGGCTAGCCAGCCACACTGGCGGCCAGTTACGGAACCAACCCAACAGCAAGCACTTAGAGCTGGCCTGGAGACTGATGGCGAGCCGTACCGGCACTTGGAAGGCTCGGAGAGAGCAGACGAAGGGTGACGTCACCACCACGGCAGCAGCTGGCAGCTGGGGTCATACACTTGCCCCGCTACAATAGAGAAGGCCCCTGGGATCTCTGCGAGGCACAACTGAACGTAGTGGCGAGATTCTACAGGAGGTCAGCAGAGAAGACTGCGACGAAGCTGAGCTTGGGGTTGAAAGGAAATGCGATGCACTTACTGCTCGATGTCCCCGAAGCAGAACACGGGCAGCTGACGATGCTCAAGGCGGCCCTACGGCAGCGGTTCGGCCAAATTCCTGACCCCACAGCTCAGCGTTAACTACTGCTGAGCCGGTGCAGAGAGAAAGTGGGAAAGCTGGGGGTTGAGATGCTGAGCTGCTGAGCTGCACATTCTAGTGAGGCAGACGTACCCCCTCTTTCCTGAAGAGGTACAGCACAAGCTAGCCCTCGAGGCGTTCCTCAACACACTGTCGCCAGAGAACCTGCAGTGCCATATCAGCCTCTCGGAGCCAGTATCACTCGAGCAAGCCAGCGCCAAGGCAGAGAGAGCTGAGGTGATTCTGTGCCGTCCACCTCCTCCGCCCTGCCGTGTTGCGGAGGACGACAGTGAAACAAGTGAGGGGGAAGTCCGACCAGCAGCCCACTTGGTTGGCGCGCCACTGCCCTGAGCCTGTGTCGGCAAGGGAGCCGCCCAGTGAGGGACGCACGGCCCCCATGCCTTCAGCCCCTCGGCGAGAACCACATGGTCGGTCGGCTGGAGCACCGACGTGTGTGTGTTTTGGTTTGTTTTTTTCATCAAGAATCGAGAATATTATAGTGTGGAATTCGACTTTTAGAATCGATTCATCGATCCCCTAACACCTGAAATTGGAATCAGAATCGAATTCAGAGTCGACTCCCAGCTCGCTCTCTGTTGTTGTTGTTGTTGTTGTTGTTGTTGATTGTGCCGATAACACGAAATCTAATGATAATTTGCTTTCCTTTCTGTTTAAATAAAAAAAAAATATATATATATATATATATAAGAGCCTTTGCACCGATGCGCCAATATTGACAGTACTTTTTTTTTTTTACGATTCAATTGACTACATTTCACATTCACACTGAACACATAATGTTAGATGTCATATTTCTAAATCGGTTCATCCACGCAATGGCTCCTTTTAATGTATTCTGAAATACCACGTGACCGGAAGTCAGTCCTGCCATCAGGGCTAGCACTCCCTAATCCGTCACCGAACCCTTAAAACTTAATACTTTCGCTTACAGTAGTTGGTCAGCACAGCGATTTAAATGACCAGATCGTTCAATTGCAGCTTTACTACTTGCACTGCCACAAACAGACAAGGACAATTGAGCTAGCTAGCTAATTAACGTTGGTTAGCTAGCCAAGCTAGCTGCACACAGCTATGAGCTGTTGCTGTTCGAAGAGGAAAACAACAACAACAACAACAACAACCAGTAATGTGGCATATGTAAAAAGTGAAATATATATATATATATTTTTTAAATAATAATAATAATAATAATTATTATTATTATTATTTTATGAACTCTGCCACTTATTGCTTTTGTTAAGGTATTTGATATAATTTGTTTTCTTCTCATAATATTGTACTTGTAAAGCGTTCTGGAATGGGAAATCGATTTCCGAACAACCGACGTGCTTGTATCCCATTGTAGCGTTATACCCCCTATACCCGTGCACTACACGAGGGAATGGGATCGTCGATTGTACACTCTGTCTAGTGCACTTCGTGTCCAGCTGGGAGCCATTTGGGACGTCACCCGAGTCTCGGCAGCCCGATTAGCCTGCTAGCTGCGTTACCGCGACAGGCGGAGAAAGTCTTAGCAAGAACTGAGTTTTCTGAAATAGCGTTGATTTTAAAATCGTCACTCATGTTTCCGTGTCGTTTTCCTTCGAGAGGTTAAGGAAGCCATTGTTACTCCAGTGAGCAGCCATAAAACAAGGTAAGGCTATAAGGCTTTATTACGCGTGGCAACATGCTATTAGCCGTCATGGGTAATTATTCAGCAATGCAATGAGCATCTATAGTGTAGGATAGAGGCCTGATACCGGCTGTGGTTCTCTTGTTTACAGTAATATATATGTATATTATAATTATATTGTGTAAAAAAAGGTGTTTATATGTGTGTATATATAATTTCTGCTGAGTTTGAACTGTGCTAATGTAGTCAGCTCAAGAGTTTATTGGCATCCTTCAAGAGAACAAACATTAAAACACAATGATTAAAAAAAAATAATGTTCCACTCAACTTACCTTTCCTCTAACAAAAAGCATTCTTGGATTAAAATTTTTTTTTGTATTTTTTTTATAGTAGTATTTCATTTGAGAAACATATGTGGTAGGATTATTGGCACTCCCCCCCAAAAAAAACTATTTAATTGTGGGGTGCCAATAATTTTGGAACCAGTGTTTTGCACACATAAAAAATGCAGTGAGAAGAAGTAGAAGAAAGTGATGTTAAAACTAAAACTGCTCATATGTTTAAGCTCCAAAATATCACGAATTATAGCACGCGTTATTCATTTTGTGTAGATGTTTATTTTTCGCTCATTTTTCACGGAGGGTGTCAATAATTTTGGAGTCGACTGTATGTGTAAAAATTCCGTGTCGTCATTTAACAACTCGTCTCTTTTTTTATTTTTATTTTTTTTATTTACCACATAAGGTTATGGCTGAGGAAAGAACTCAACTGTGCACCAACTGGTAACAGAGTTTCGGTTTCCTCTCCACCTTTCTTCCTCTACCCTATTGTTCATGTACGCTATTGTTCACTCTTCCTGGTTGTCATGCTTTCCTTCTGTGCACCTCCCCAGCAAGCATGACATTCCCGAGGCCAACTTTACCACGCACGAGATCCACTGTCGGCGCAATATTGCCCTGTGTGACGTGTGCCAAGAGCCTGTTCCGCACACCGAGCTGCTGCAGCATAACGAGCAGGAGCATAAACAGGTATCATTAATACACCCGCTGTAGCTATGAGCGCTATGAAGTCCTATCTATAATGTATAATCAACCTAAAGTTATAGCTCATGTGCTGTAGGCGATCAAAAAAAAAACCCAGGACTTTAATGTTTGCGCTTTTAAAGCAAATAATCAGAGGGAACAAATAAACAGCAGATGAGGCGATCAACTTCTGATTATGTTAAGATGTCAAGATACTGTAGGTCGCGTTTCAAATTATGGGAGCGTATATCTGTGTTAAACGTGCTTTGTGTAGGGGGAGCTTTGCTTAAAGCAAGGTGAAATGCAAATCTGAACGCTGTTTTTTTTTTTTGCAACGTGTCGTATTTCGGAGGGAAACGTGATATTTAGTGCGGTAGGTGCTTTGGGTTAACCAATGGGATGAGATTGGCC
>JAOUQW010000026.1:3854579-3867020 GCA_028565825.1 Olivaichthys viedmensis | reverse complement strand
GATCTCACTTAAATTCAACACGTAATTGTCAGGTTTTAGAAGGTATGCCATCATTTTAGCCACATTACAAATCTCATTTTTAATAAACATACCGAATGAATGCTACAGGTGCCAACATTTAGTTTCTTACTGTTTCATTTTTTTTTTTACAAAATGTCAAAACAGCAGTTTGATATAATATAAATATTTATTTCTTCCTCTTTATATAATATGCTATTCTTTACATGCATGATAAACAATTTCATTAGTTGAAAAAGAGTTCAGTATATTCAACATACACAGCGATGTCTTGTGTACAGGAAGGAGTTTATGTAACGTATCTTTCCTTAATGTATATCAGCCCACTCATCAGATGGTGGAGAGAGCAGGCTGTGGTTGTTGGGAGGGGTTTTTGTGTTTAGTTATTCTCGATTCTTTACCGCTAAAAATGGAAAAACACTGTGAACACTGTGTAACGGCTTTAACCAAGACTTCCAGGTGACATGTTTAAAAAGACTTCTTTAAAAGAAGGCAAATCACTTTTATTTCCTTTCTTTATCCCCCTTTTTTTTCTCTTAAAAATGACAGTAAACATACTGAAGCATAAAGCTTTTATGACATAAATACACTGTAGGAGTGTCATCCATGGGGCTTATTTACGACTAGGACTGAAAGGAGATACGGGTGAATGGAGAATTCTCCAGAGAGGTCTTGCTACTGTTGGCAGCTTTCCTGAGAACCAGCAGCATGGAGTGAATACTTCAACCGAGAACAACACCACATCGCCAGGCGCAATGCGAGATCTACTGCAGAGGAGAGAGGGTTTGTACAAATACAGCATACTGAGCAGGCAGGCCTCAGTCTTCTCTATACACGGCTGCAGTTATATACAACAGGGCACATCACAGATCGTAAAGACGAGCAACGTTCATCTCACATTCAATGCACAATTGCCGATTTGCACAGTAGCTGTGTCAGTTTTGCTTGGACCACAACTCAAATGGTACGTTTCAGCAGGGCACATAAGTAGGCTTAGGGTCTTTAAGCAATGTATAAATGCATACGGACTCCCTTTATCATTCCACAGCTTCGGCTCATGCATAGTAGGACCAATACAGACTATACAAAGGCTACATCATACAATTTAGGGTTATTCATATGTGCACAATTATGAAAATATTAAAACCACAACTGGCGTTTTTAGAAAATTCCATCACTGACTCTACTTTGATAGAAAGAAACATCATGACGTATGCAAATCATATAGTGTGGCTTCTCAATACATAGATCACGTGTAGTGCGAGTGGACAGCCGGTTGGATTTTATGAACTAACTCTTGAAAATCCGCTAAACCCTACTTCCAATATCGGTCGGTTTGATATGTTTAAGCATCAAGTAATCCTATGCATGAGTTCAGTTTCCATTGCACAGTATTCGCAATATCGTACAAATAAAAGGCAGATCGGCTGAGTAGTGACCTGATATTGAACCTGAGCTCTGGGATCATATGCATCAAGCATCTCCAGTCCTGATACAGGGAGCTTTCCCTTATTTTGCACTTCTTATTCTATATTCAACCTAAACCCATTTAACCCCTTCAACTCCAAGGACACATCTTTTGGGTCCAGATTTACATTCCTCACTCCCTTAACTGCATTCCTTTCCCTATAAGTTTCACTGTAGTTACTTAAGAACTCATAGCAGTTACTGAATAATATGCTTTAAGATATTATACATATAACTGAATACTAAACTAGGACGTAGGGGTTAAAGGAACACAGCGAAACCCAGATATGAGACACTTTGCACATATGAGCCCAGAGCCGGTGCCAATAAACCCCACCCAGCGTTCGTCCTTCGAGCTTGGAGGGTACGAGTAAAGCATGAGCGTGCAAAGGTTAAAGCCTTTTTGCTAAAAGGAAGCTTCCAGTAAAGAATCCGAGACAGAATCAGATACAAGAATCTCTTTTTTTTTTTTTTTTTTATCTGACAGGGCTGTGAGGAAAACGGGAGCTGCCATGCGCTCCACATTTTATACTGATGCGTGCATATACTGTAAAGGCCAAGGTACACTGGCAACTTTTAAAGCTTATGCAACTGGACAGCCAAAACCTATTAAAAAAAAATAAATAAATAAAACCATGATGATGCATGTTTCGCTTCAAATCGTCGCCAGTGTATCTCTCCTCCAAAGATAGGGTGAGGGAATTCGAGGAAATCCATGAGAAAAGGAGCAAACCGTCATGCAGAAGAGTGTGCAAGTGTGTATAGGACTGTAGCTGTTGCTGTATGTTCAAAGGCAAACCATTTATTTAGGCAGATATGTTCATTTTCTTCCAGTTTCTACAGACACTATGTGACAGTCAATAAATAAACACTGGACGAAGAGGAAGGTTGAAAAGGGAAAGCGACTAGGAGGACAGAGATGAATTCTACAACACTGGAGCTGCCCTTGCTGACTAGGCGAAGTCTCAAATCCATGCAGTCCTCCTCTTTTTTTCCCCTCCTCTTCCCCCCCAGCCCCCCCATGCAGCCTTCCTCTGCATGGCGACTTTATGGTGGAGGTGGAGGTGAAGTCATCTCAAATGGGAATTGATCTCAGGGTAAGATTTCGGCTGCGTTTTCAATGTGATCGTGCATTACAGTCCCGGTTCAGTTGTAGCTCCTTTGCAGATCAAGATGAAGATGAAGGGTGGAGTCGTCAAACAGAGGATTTTTCACCTCCATCTCACCAGTCTAAAGCGCGAAAGAGAAAGAGATTCAAACACCACATCAGCACAACAACACTGATACACACCGAATAACACTGTAGGTGGCACGTAATACTCTTGATTCTACCTGTAGGGAGGTGCCCTATGTGAGACCACCCTGGGAGAGATCTATACACACGCGCACACACACACACACATAGAGAAAACAAATAGAAGTGCTGCTTACCGGGGCGAGTCCAGGGCATTCGTACACAGTGAAGTCTCCATCTTCATTCTCCTCATCTGAGGTAGCTGCTGATTCGGGGATCTTGGGTTCATCTCTTTGTCTGAATATAAATAAGAACAGTCAGCATAAATAATAATCAACAATAACAATAATAATAATAATAATAATAATAATAATAGAAACATCTTCACACACAAGATAATGAAGACTGCATTGATGATGGACTTTTTTTCTCTACAATAATCCATACACAGGGACCCAGTAGCACATATCGAATCGAATAGAATTATTCTTTCAAAAAATAGAATAATTTCAAAATACCTCTATTGTGGCCTTTGACCATTTTCTGTTACTCTGAGGTATAAATGTGTGGTGGCACACATGTAAAAGCCCTTTTTCATCCATCACCATAAGGAAAACCATAAAGCTTTCAACACAAAATAGACAGATGGTTGTTGACTTCCACCAAGTCAGGTAATGGATATAAAAAATCCATAAGCAGTTAAAAATACCATTAAGCACAATCAGGGAGATAATAAAAAAGTTTCAGTAGTTTGGAACAGTTCAAAATTTGCCAAGAAGAGGATGCATGAGCGTACTGCCCCCATGCTTCCTTGGGGTTGTCGAGTTTGAGATCGTCTCACAAAATGCAGCATCTGAACTTCACTAGGCATCATTGGAACTACAACTGGATTCATGTTTTGTGGTCAGATGAGACCAAAAGCAAACTTTTTGCCCGTGCACACCATCGGCATGTTTGGTAAAAAAAAAGGGGACTGCATACAAGGAAACCCCGCCCCCATGTTTTGCGGATGGTGGTCCAGGTCCCTTGTGAAGATTGGTAGCATCATAAATTCAGTACCAGGATATTTCAACCTGTCGGGAGGTTAAGACTTGACCGTAAATAGAGCTTTCAACCAGATAATGACCTCAAATATGCATCCAAATCAACACAGAAATGGTTGCAGGGACACAAAATCAATGCAATGACTATTTCAGTCTCCGGATTTGAACCCTATTGAAAAATCCTGAATTGAAGAGTGCACATGCACAACTCTAAGAGTATAAAGGAGCTTGAAATGTTCTGCATGGAGAAGTATCCAAGATCCTCTACAAGTGTCTCCAACCTTGTTAAAAATGACAGGAAGAGGCTCAGTGATGTTATTCTCTTCACTAGAAATAAACTGTAGGAGTGCAAATCATTTTGGAACCAGTGTTTTGAAGAAAAAAATAATAAAACCCACTACCTACATAAACTTTTCTGTTTAAAAACACATTGTTCTAAAGTAAAAGAATTTAGCATCCCCATGTTTGTAAGCACAAAAATATCCCTCACTGCATGTGTTATTCAATTTATATAAATTCATTTTTACAAATTTTCATGAAGGGTTGAAATAATTCTGGCTGTATGAAATATGAAACAGAAATACAAATGGATATGAAATATCAAGTAGTGCAGATGGGCTGGTGATGTAGATCTACTCACTTGAGAGACAACATCTGCTGTTTCTGATGCTGATAGTGGTACATCTGAGCGCTCTGAGCCAGGTTCTTATCTCCAGACTGAAACAGACAAGACCTTGTGAACCCAACAAATATGTTTTATGCTTTGTGTATGTGTGTCTGTATGTGTTTTTCACTCACAGATGCGCTGTCATAAGAGTGGGGGCTCATCACCCCAAACGCTGGGTAGTCCACTTTCTGTGCCAGACGAGTTCCTCGCTGCATCCTGTCACAGGAAACACAGCATGATCAGCTCATTTATTCAGATTTGTTCAATTATTGCTCCGACTGATCTAATCAGTCACGCTTGACTCTGAAACAAACAATGGTGCTTTTGATGTTATATTTTGTGTGTGAACACTGCACACGAGTCAGTATGGGTGGGGCTGAGGCCTTACCTCACCCAGCACACTCCAGCCAGTACCAAAGCCACCGAAGCCACCATGAGACACACTCCTGTCGTAACTGAGGGGGAGAACACAGGTAGAGAAAGAGAGAGAGAGACAGAAGGAGACAGAAATAGCCAATTGATTTGAGTATATGCAAACATCTGTGTTATATAAACCTTAATGAATGATTAGTGTCAGAGTAAGCAAAAATAATGAATTGGATGTTTTTCTTTTAACCATCTGCAGAGGTGGGTAGTAACGCACTCCATTGACTCTGCTACATTTATTTAGGCAACCTATAAATAGTCGTTTTAATGAGGGGTACTTTTCACTCTTTTTGCAAGTAAATTTGACAAGACAAAACACAACAATGTACTTACACTTCGTTACATTCAGCTGCTCTACTACTACGACTACTAACCCCACCCTAGTCTTAACCATTCAGAACATTGTATATAAGCTGGCCCATGCAAATAAATGTGCAGACCGTGAGACTATGTTGCTACCATCAGACAATAAGGAGTGATAAAAAAAAAAAGAAAGAAGAGAGCGTACTGATATTAGAGTGGTCCGCGGATGGGTAGGGCACGATGAGTGGGGCGCTCTGCAGCGCTGATACCAGAGGGCTGCCAGTGCTGCGACTGGAGCTGGTGGCACTGGAGCTGGTCGTAGAGGACGACGTGGTCAGAGTGTGTGTTACAGGCTGTCCCGCTGCGTCGTAGCTGGGAGAGGACTCTGCTCTGTGGTGACTCCTCGGCCATGACGAGTCCTCCTTGATATGAGGGGCAGCCTGAGAGGGTGCTGAAGAGCAACATAAAGGTGTTACAGCAACACAAATGACAGATTAAGTCTCTCACTACACTACACTACCAGTCAAAAGTTTGGACACACCTGCTTATCTTCATTGTGACTATTTTCTACTATTTTAGAATAATAATGAAGACATTAACACTATGAAATAACACGTATGGAATTATACAATGACCAAGAAAAGTGTTAAACAAATCAAAACTATTTTCTATTTTAAATTCTTAACAGTGCTCCTGATGAAGCTTTACACACTCTCACCATCTTCATTAAAAAGCAAGAGAACTGTCCCTGCAGAGATTCTGCCACATTCTTTTACTAAACATAGAGCTGAAAATCTCATTGGAAAATCTAAGTTAGTATTGATCATGTGACAGGCAAGTGTTATTACATCATAAAATATAAGAGCCAATCTTGTTCCTGTATGCAAATGCCGGCCATGCAACACCAGTTTACCAAGGGAAGGGTGGGCACATGTAGGATTGGGGCGTTTCCTATTTGCATATTCATGGGTTCTGGATTTCTTGATAAAGGTAAAAGTTTAGGCATGTTTCTGTGCCTTTTTTTGTTGTCTAATGGCATTTTTTTGTGGAATCGCCATGTCAAGCGATTTATTGCTACAAATATAGGAAATATACTTGTTTACTCAAAACAACTGATGGGTGACATTAAAATAAAGATAAAATGTGTTACCTGTGAGTTTCATCTCAGACTCTCTGTGTTTGGTTATGATTGAGGAGAGGAAGTCAATCTCTTCATCTAGCTCAGGCCGCATATCCACTTCTTCTGTATAATAAAGAGAGAGAATTTTGGTTAAATAACCAGGTATAACGTCTTCTATAACGTCATGAGTATACATTTTTGTCATACTGTATACATTATACAACATATGCCCCTAAAGGGTAGAGACTGTCGAGGACTAAAACCGTTAAAATGCCTTGATTTACGAATGTACTAGTGAAAGTGCTGCTTATGTGATTTACATTCCTGGATAGGGATTATCCACATACATATATGCACCCAAGATGCATTTAAATCGTTTAAACCAGGATCTCTAAGACGCATTTTTGTCAGATATTATACAAGTGTAAATACATTCGTCTCCCCAAGCCACATGTGACAACCAAAACTCCTCCTAATGCATTACGTTATAACGCACATGGTCCATGACTGCCGAAGTGGGGCCCTTAAGAATTGAAAACGATATTTTTGATGCATCACAATTTTTGATGCAGCAACTATCTGTTGCATAAAACAACTGTAAATTAAGTACACCAAAGAAAGTTGGTGGTGACGTGTTTTGAGCTGTTTTGCATATTTTTTTGCAATGCAGCTATTAGGTTTCAATATCTTGAATACATATTCAAGATATTTTGACTACAAGTGTAAATGCATGTGGTTAAATCAGGGTACAAACCAGATAGAAAGGCATGTTCCATGAAAAGGGGTCTATGAAGAGAATAACCCTGTGTGATGCAGACCACAATGAACCCTTCATCTCATTCATGTAAGAGCACAAATAGGCAAATATTAAACTACTTTGTTTATTGAAATATGAAATAGCCAGAAATCTAATGGTATGAAACACCGCGGTACCCTTCCCATGTGCGGAATCACATATCCAAGTGCAGCGGTCCCAAACCCTGGTCCTGTAGAACCTATTCTGTTTTTTTCCTGCACTAACACACCTAATTCAACTGATTAGCTAATTAACTGGCCCTTTCTGGCTCATGGGTGTGTTAGAGCAGGGAAAACACTAAAATGTGAGGGATGGAGGTACTCCTGGAAACCGATGTCCTAGAGGACAAAATACCTCATGACTGTTACATAAGGGATGATTTTCGAAAATGAATCAGGCTGTGGTTAACTCCTTAAACTACATAGTTAGATATCTACATATCTTTCCTCTTAGTTTCATTGTAGTAACTAAACCATTCATCAAGACAGAAGGTAAGCCAGGATTTTAAGCGATTAAAACCTTCTAGATATAGATACTTGTGTATATGTTACTGTGTGTTGTAAGATAAATAGATAAGACATATAGCATGAAACATATGTGTTGTGGCATGCTTCTTCATAAAGCATGCATTCGTTGAAGAGTTAGTTGACGTGCTTTAGCTCTATTTGTAAGTGTGAAAAATAGCCACATTGGTATTAAAATGTGGAGAGCTTAGAGATTAAAAGAGGCAATAAATGGGATAAAAGAAATGAAGCATAGTATAAAACGATATGCTGTAAGACATTTGCATTTGTGAGCATGCAGTAATATGTGTATGCTGCAGTGTGTGTTTTTGTGTGTGTGTGTGTGGGTGGATAGGGCAGCACGGCAGTCCCGCAGTGCCTCTCTGCCTACGTGGAAGTTAGGAACTGGGTAGAGGACCTTCGTCAAAGTCATGAATGAAACCCATCACCATGGCAACCGATGGACAAGGAAAAAAAAACAAAACACATCAGCGAGAGAGCAAGTGAATGGAAACGGGAGGATTTAGAACGATGCCGGGATCAGAGAGATGACTATCAGTCCCAATCCCGACCGAAAAGTTCCAGTTTATAACTACGTGAGGCAAGTTTATCTGATGGACAACCTTTGCTGCTTTTTCGACAGCTACAAAACATGGAAAGTTTCCATTGAAAAGGCCATTTAACTTGGCAACATTAACAATTAGTGTTAAAGGCAACATTGTCTTTATTGATCAAGATTCAGCTCCAAGTCACGCCTGGTTCAAACCTCTCATTTAAGATCCAAAACCGGCTCACTAGAGCTGATCAATGCCTCTAATTAAATCCTCAAATAATTATAAGGTACAAGCAAAACTCTGGACGATACTAACACCAGGCAGGAATCCAAATCTCTCCTTTGCTTAAGGGCTAACCTCCCCATTTTCCACTCTGTCTGAACTCTAATCAGCAACGTCTCTGTGTGTACACTGTTGTAAACGTGCACAGTATGTACGCTGGTCTATAGTGCATCATTTTAGCATATATTAGAGCTCAGCCAATCAGCAGGTCAGTGACTATCACCAATCAGATATAAGCGTAGAATCGTAATGGAAAAATATGTAGTCATTCACTGACCAACATTGTTTATTAAACTAAACAAGTTGAATTTAAGGGTGCATTTTCCACATTTTTGTCTTTTCAACTACTTTTCTTGTTGCTCTTAAGTATGTTTCTAAACAAACTACCGATACCTGCACCATAGACAAAATGTTATAATATGTTTTACATTTTGGATGGTAACAGTATATATTATGGTATTAAAAATTTGAACCGAAAAAAGCCAAAAACTAACAGTTTTCAAAAGCATAAAAAGCTAAATAAACTATAAAAATGTATGCAACAGTACAAAAAGGCTAATGAACAATAATTTTTTTTAAAAATCCAACACTTCGGTTTTCGGTTTAGGTCCACTGTCCCCTGAATTTTCGGCCAAGAATTTTCTTTTTTGGTGCTTCACTACACGGTATATACATTTTTATTGAAATGTGATCTAAAAGTGACTACTGAAAGACTCTTTTGACTTCAGGCAAAAAAATATAAAAATCAGGCAAGTTATTCGAGTCTTTTACAAACTTAAGGTATCACATGTAAAGAATTTCATGTATTTTTGGGGGGAATTTTTTATTTTTTTATTTGAAGAGTCATGTAAATTGCAATGAAACAAAAGTTTATAGTGAACAATCAAGATGTGTTCAGTCACGGAATAACGGGCTTGCAGTGCAAAAATACAAAACGATCTTAACATCCAATTAAAAGGTCCATAATTTATTTGGCTGTTGCTCACATTTTTATAACTACAGTTTGATTGCAGGGACTGTGTGCAGTGTGAGTGCCTGCTCTCTGCAACCCGATATCCGCATGCGCAGTAGTTTTGCAACAAGTTATGTTTTAAGGCAAATACATGAGTTCCCTTTGTAGTTTTGCTCGACCATGATGGATACGGGATTTGAAAACCTCCACCATTTGACAAATTTCCACTTGTGTCTCATTTATACCATTATACCGTCTACTGCTACAGCACCATGGAAAATAATTGAATTTCCTCCTCAAACCCAGCATCCACATAAGCACACACTTTTACATGCCAGGCATCCTCACAAGCATCTTAACGGCTTTCACAAAAGCAATGAACTCAGTTTGGCAGGCTGATTAATGTGTCAAAACAATCAGAGAATGTGTCCGAGGATCACGCCGTCAAAATCCTAAAGCAGACGGGGCTCAAAGTGAGAGTACTTTCACTGAATGCACAAGATGGAGAGAATACCAGACATACTGAGAGGTGGAGACGGAATGACTGCTAAATCTTTACTGCTGCAGTGTTTATTAGCTCTGCCTGCTGATTGGTATTGATTGCATGTCAGCACTTGAGTTATAATTCAGAGGGTTATGGACAGCCCAAACTTTTATTTTCCCCTTTATATACAGGACTCAAAAAGAGCAGTGAGCTTTATTTAATTTATTTATTTATTTCGAACTCAAAATGGTTTTTGGATATAGAGACCGTGACCTGATGTATGATGAAAGAGAGTTGGGGTTTAATGTCAGTCATGTTTGATGAAGCGGAGCAGGCAGCTTGTGATTCGTGATTTCCCCTCTGTGAATTGCTCGCCACTGCAGCATGGAGCGCAGAGAGTCGTGTTTGATTTATTCCCCCTCTCTCTCTCATCTCCTGTTGCATCGTGAACACTGCGTGGGTGAGAGAGAAGAAGGAGGAACCGATGCAAGACGAGGCAGCCGCAGGAGCGAGGAAGACTGACGAACAGAGCATGAGAGAAAGAGAGAGACATATGGAGGAAGAGCAGGGATGGTGCTTGAAGGAGAAAGAAAGGGATAGAGACAGAGAATTTGCTATGTTTAATGGCTGATGAGGAATGAGAAGGAGTGTGCGTGTGAGTGGGTGGTCATCATGACTAGAGTGGGTTTTAATTCTGGTGCCACTCGAAACGTGGAGAGCACATTACAAACCCCAGATCTGTTGGCCACAATCGTCATCTGTGCTCTGACTCAAATATTCGTCATTGCGCGCTCTCCAAAATCCCCATTACGCTGCTAAATTACTCTTAATACTACCGCGTATTTCAGACATGAAATCACACAGACAGCACGAGAAATGAAATTGCTGTTAGTGAGGCAATTTTACCTAAGGTTGAGGCTGAAGTTGAGATGATACTGAATTTCATCCATGGAAAAATGTGAATCACATCACTGAGTCAGATCTAAAAGCATGTGGTTAGAATAATGACAGTGGACATGACTGAGATGTGGCTCATCAGGAGGATGACGATGATAGAGGATGATAGAGGAAAGAGGAATTCTGGAAAAGCTAAAATAAAGCTTTTGCATAAGATAACATATTAGTCCAATATTCCTTTTATGCTACAGAACACAATGACCTCGGCAGTCTGAATGCACTTATTGACTAACAAGGTTATGATTTTAAGCATAAAAGAATAATTCAGCCAAAAAATTTTTTCCCCCATACCCCAAAATGTAAATGACCAGCCAAGAGAAGTTTTTGCTTCTTTAGTTTTGCACTGAAACTACGAGGCTAATGTTGCTAACAAGAAAGGGAGGCTAATGCTGCAATCATGACTGAGTGGGAACTGAGAAGTATCCGAGTATCCTGGGAAGTATCTGAGTAGGAAAAATCCATTTGAATGGCTCTCCAACTGCTATTTCAGATAATCAGAGTTTTTCAAGAGCACTTCCGTGACGTCATTTCAACATGGCGGCACCTATAGTATATAGTAATAAAAAATAAACGTGCAGTAGTTTTGCAACAAGTCATGTTTTAAGGCAAATACATCAGTTTCCTTTGTAGTTTTGCTCCACCATGATGGATACGGGATTTAAAAACCTCATCAATTGACAAATGTCCACTAATGTCTCATTTATACCGTTATACATGTTTAAGAGTTTTATGGAGACTTTCGAGTTTCTTTTTGTGTATGATATGCTTTAAGTGTCACTTGAGCATTTGTTGACATTTTGTCAGTTCCCCATCACGTGTCTTAAATGTTTCCACCTGTTCCTTGTCTGACTCCCCATTAGTAATTGTATAAAAAGCCTTTGTGTTCCTGTCCAGTTTGTCCTTGAATGTTTGATGTCATGTCTGTATGTTTGTATGTTGCTGTATATGCTGTTACCTGTTAGTTTGTAGAGTTTAAATAAATATATGTTAAAACGGCTTTGTGCCTGTGTCCTGCCTCCCCATCGACAAGCGTGACATTAAGATCGGTAAACTCGCTAAAAGATTTTTTGATCAAGCTGAATGCTTTAATTTAATAAAGTAAATAAAACACTAACTCTTGTGCGTTTTTAAAAGCTATTTGAGAGCTTTTTACATCCACAAAAAATACCAAACAAATGCTAGCTTACTGGAAGCGTCCATTTTTCCGACCTCAAACAGTTGAGGTTGCATAAACGCTCTGAGGTGGGAAGTAGGAAGCTCCGAATTGAAAAATACAAAGTTCCCAGTTGCCATCAATGCAGCATTATATCCTCCAGTTTAGTATTGTGCCTAAACCATCACACACTCACCCAAAACTGCACTGAGTTGTTTAGTATCTCAAACACATTTGACACTGTATGTTTAACAATGTACACATTGTTAACTATAAAAATGGACAAAAGGACGTCACATAGCTAAAAACCGTCGTAGCGGCTTGAATCTTGAAGCTGTTGTCTGTCTCAGCATATAGTTTTCTATATGACTCAGGTGGACCCAAAGTTTAAGGTGGAATTGTATGTTAGAAGTGATTCAGATGACAATAAAGTTCCATTTTGATTTGTATATTTTTACAGACTTATTCTGCTATTTTATGAA
>JAOUQW010000026.1:3809447-3847774 GCA_028565825.1 Olivaichthys viedmensis | reverse complement strand
ATCATGGCTGACCCTGACCTCTGACCCCAGCTTACCAACATGCTGGGATATGCGAAGAATGAATTTCACTGTACTGTCCTTGTATATGTGACAATAAAGGAGCTTTCTATTCTATTCTATTCTCAGTGCTGTTATTCTCTCTAGGGGAGGATTGATAAAATATGAATTGTGTTGATAATTTTCAAACCAGCATTTGGTAAAGAAAACAAACAAAAAAGCACTACTTAAGGAAATTTATGTGTAAAAAAAAATTTGTGGTAGAATAAAACTATACAGCGTCCTCATACATGTTTAGGCTCAAAATATTACTAATTGCATGTGTTATTAATTTTTTTAATCATCTTCATAAAGGGTGCCAATACTTCTGGAGCTGACTGTATGTAGGTTCAAAGGAAAATACATGTAGAATATAAAGTGGGCCTATAAATGAACCTAATACCTAGAGGCTCTACCACAGCGGCGCTTCAGTAGGGGCCGTTGGTGTCAGGTACTCATACACACAGTGTGTGCAATCCCCTAGAAGGTAATACGATTGTTTACATTATCACCATGTACTTATATGTGGAATAAACATCTTAAAAACAACTACTTTTCATCGCCTGCTGTTTTTTTTTAGCAGGCCGTAACGCGTCGTGCTCCCCTCTCTCCCATCGCTCAGTGGAATGATCCGTTTCCATAGACTCATGCACGCGTTTTCAAGAGCCAATCGGAATGACCGCGAGCTGCAAAAGGCGCATGAATGACGTCCACTGCTGCTGTTTAATTATGGGGGGAGTTGGGCACACAATAAATTAATTCTATTAAAATCCTGCAAGCTAAATAGCTAAGCAGATTGTTTTTAAACGTAAAAAGGTAAATGCCCAGGCTCTGACTTGCATGGCTCGTGGTTATGATTAAAATGTAGTGAACTTTGTTAGTGCACACCTGGCAACCCACCTGTTTAGCATGCACCTGCAGACTTTCTCTGCATCATAACAGTTGTGATATTTCATCATATTGATCACACGACCCCAGAATATATTTTAAGAAGGTTTTATACTGCCCTCATATGGCAACTTGTTTCCTAACTTCAGTAGGGCAGCTTTACATAGAATTAATAATAATAATAATAATAATAATAATACAGACAAAATCAATGAAAAAGAAAAAGAAATAAATGAAATAATTTAATGTAGGATGACAAGATACTAACGGACAAGAGGCTGCATTTTATTTCATCTTTCATGTTAAAACTTAAAATTCAAAGGCTTGCTTTAAATATAGATAATTTTTTTTTAGCCTGGATTTAGAAATGGTTACAGTATTCAAACTGTGAACATTAACCTCCAGATTACTGTTCAGAGTGCAGTAAAACAAATCGAAACATGGTAGAAATGAACGGAACAGCAGCACCTTTCGAAATATTTTAATATGTAGTGTTTCTACTGGAAATAAGACACCAACTGTGACAATAATAATGACTAGTGAATGCAATATAAAATCTTATTGATTTATTGTTGATCATTTTCAATGGAACATAAGAAGGCGATGAAGTGTATCAGATAATAAATAAAAAAAATATTAAACTAAACTAACATACGCAGATAGACTTAAGTCGTATCACACAGAATTAAAATGATTGTGTCCAAAAAAAAAAAAAAAAAAAAAAAAAAAAGAAGAAGAAAAGGTGCAGATGGACAGTTAAATTTAAAATGATAATTGGGTCAAATAACCACTAAGATTACATGTTTGGCCATCAACAGTTTTGACGGTCATTTAAGTTTGAAATACAAAACTCCTGGTAACACCTGCAGGGTTTCTATTTTAGTTCATGCTTTAAATGTACCACATGTGTTACTGGTCAAGTCACATCAAACTCAAAAACCTCCAGTTGCCACAGCATTCAGCCTGAATACATTAAATATCATGCAAATGCTGGCAGTGTTCATACGGACTTGGACCAGAAACAGCTGTAACATAACACAATCAACAGTAATGCGCTGCAGTTTGAGTATACACTCAAGGCAATTGCTTAAATTAATGATGAATGAAGTTTTATATTTTTATTTCATTTAGATTTAACCATTTAGAGCAAAGGAAGTATCAGGATATTTACAAAATGTAATACATAGAAATAGAAATAAAACAATATATATATATATAAAAAAAAAAAAAAAAAGACTAGAAAAAATAACATTCAGTGTTTTCAATTTGTGTCCAAGCATGACTTGTAACAGAGACTGAATAAAAATGCATACAATAGCACTATTCCACACTATTATAAGTCATTAGAACAGCATGGAGTCAGTTATATAGGGACAAGCAGTCTTATTGACGAATGCAGCCCATTTCTCAGCACTTAGATCAGTAGATCAACAACACAATCTGCATAACAATTACCAACTGAAATATGGTATACACCAAGTTATGCTTCTGACGGAGCCCATCTGAGTGACAGCAATTGAAATATGTGCACAAAAAAAAAGTGAAATGTGAAAAGGTAAGATCAGATTTTTAAGAGATACGTTAATCAAAAACAGACTCACAACTGTAAAGGAAATGAGAGACGTTTGTGTGTAAACAAACCAACCACCATAAAAACCCTCCTCTGTCAAACTACCACTTCTGTAGAGCAGTGGACTAGCGTTTACCATGAAATCATGAATTATTTAATTAGTGATGTCTTTGCCTGCGCTGTCAGTATGTCAGATTCCTTCCCAGCATCCTCCTCTCCTGTTTCAGAGTCATTATGCAGCCTGCGTCTCCTCCTCCTCGGCCGTCTCATTGGCCGGCGACTGGAAGCCGCTGTCTGTGTCGGTGCTCTTCTGCTGGAGGTCTGAGCGCGAGTCTGATGTGTTCTCCGCAGCCAACGTTTCATGGCTTTGCTCTTCTGGCTTTGGTTTCGCAATTGTTTCTTCGACTTTTGACTCTGGTTCCTCTGTGCTTGATGGTACAGTTTTGTCCTCCAGGTTCGCTAGTGGTGCCAACTGGGCATCTTTTTGACTTCCAGGTCCATGATCTGCTTCCTTACTGCTCAAAGCTGCTTCTTCCTTTTTGACGGTGGAGGACTCTTCAGTTTTCTCCTGGGTGCTTCCGTCTCCACTTTGCTCACCGTCTTCTCCTTGTACTGCGTCCTCGATCTGCTGGATGGCGCTCTCTATGGCCAGCTTGCTCTCAGAGTCCTGTGGAGACTTTGGTGCAGCGTCCTGCACACTGAGACTTGGTTTGTCTTCCTTTAGCGCAGTTCCATTGGGTAAAGCAGGTGGCATTTCCTCAGACGGCGGCTCATTGACGTCCTCTTTGGTGCCATCTTTGTTTATCACTTCCTTTTCAGATGAAGACGACAACTGAGCATCAGAATTTTCTTCACCCTGTTCTTCGGGGATGTTGTGCACCCCAGGAACCTCCAAGCAGGACTCGTTGGGCTGCGTTGTGGTGGTTCCATCTACCTGGATCATGGAGACCACCTGCTTCATCCTGCGCCTCTTGTGGGCCGCCGGGTCTCCTCCTTCGCCCCCGCATTCACCATCCACCTTCTGTTTTTCTCCGTACTCTCCGGCCCAGTCGATGGGTAGATTCTCGCCCAGCAGGTGCAGGTTGGGGTCGCTGTTGTTCAACACGATGCTGTCCCTGTACAGGTTGTGTCTTCTCTGGACAGCAGCCTCCTTCACAGCTGGAAAGAGGAGGTAAGAGTTAGAAAGCTTAATATGCCTTAGCCTCTTCAGCTGCTTTGCCCAACTGTCAGGCTCCTAAAAATCCTGCTTGGTTGCACCAACAGGGCTTACGTCTGGTCATAAGCCAAGTCGGATGCAACTGTCTAGATGTAAATTTAAGACCGCTGCACCAACAAGCCAAGACCGAGAATAAAATTTACGCCTAACCAGGAGCAAATTTGAGAGCGTTTCTATAGTAACCGCTTCAAGACATGGATTTCATATTATAATAGTGTATTTATAGTAGGTTTCTGTCTTTGAGTGAGGACTCACCACAACAAATTCCTTTTATATGAAAATGCACTTGGCTAATAAACGATTCTGATCCTCGGATTCTTAAGACAATAGAAAATGACTGCGTCCGTCATTGGAACAGGTTCAGAGAGGATAGAAGTTTGGTTTATCTAGTTTTAATGCAACTCTGGAGTCATGTCTTACCCATCATGATGTCCTTCATGACTGTCTGAAGCACCACCTCCTCGAAGATGTTCTCAACCAGGATAAAACGGGAGAAATCTTCAAAGATCAGCTCTCGGAAACGAGGAAGATCCTACAGACAAACGTCAGATTAGCATTCTGGCACAGTATATATTACATTGCGTACTGGAAATCTGTTAAAGACTTTGTGTAGCGAGTGTATTAAATATGTGAGGGGTCTTACAGCAGAGCAGGATGGATAGAGCTGTTTCAGCATGTAGGGGATAAAGATCTGCAGGAGGGCCTCTCTGAAGAATCTCTTACGCACGGTGCTGCTGTCGTAATCAAATTTCTACAGGGATAAAAGAACAAAACATTGCAATTACACATTCAAGGAGATAACGACATGCTTCTACCGTCAACTCCAGAATTATTGGCACCCTTTAAGTGTATGGGCAAGAATAATTATTTTAGAAAATAAACATGACACACAGTGATTCAAATTTTCCACTCAAACAGTTGGAGAAACTTCTCTTAACTTTTTTAAATAGTATTATTTCTCAAAAATATAAGTGGCAAAATTATTGGCGCTTCTAAATGTGTTTACAATCATTTCAAATAAATGATCATCCTTAAAATCTATTTCTTAAACTGCTCTTATTCTTGCGCACAAGTAAAAAAAAAAAATCACCATGAGGGAAATCAAAGAGCTTTCAACACAAGAGAGACAAATGGAAAACACTGAAAGGTGCCAATAATTCTAGAGTTGACCAATTCCCCAACATGAGTTCTGACACACTGATGTACTGCTTGGACTTACTTTGATGACCCGGTCCTGGCAGCGCTGGATAGTTTTGCAGAGGTCGTCATCCTCCTGACCCTCTAGGCTCTGATGGAGCAGCTGCTCGAACGTGTACATGGCATCATCCATTTGCTGCAATGAAACAGATGGACAGATAGACACACGTATGAAATAAAGATAGGAGGATAAGGTAGATATCCAACAAACAAACATGCATTTCTTTTTTCTAGATTTCTAAGAGCCTTGTAACATTAAAATAATACTTAAACATACGTATCTCAAATACAGTACATTGATACAAAACATTTAGTACTGTTCCACATTTCACCAACAGGGTGCGCCCTTTACACAACCATTGCAACAACTGGGTTCCTCGCTAGAAACTTCTGATCCTGAACTCTGATTTAAAAAAAAATTAAAAATAAAAAACCCTACACATGTTTAGTCTTGTGTCACCACTCCTATTCTCAAACACCTGGCTCTTCGACTCTTGAGAAAAATCTCTTGCTGTGCTTGTTACAGCCATTTTGCACTTAACGCCATGAAAATCTCCTACGATTACAGGTCACGTTAATCCATCGACAGTAAATCAATAGATGTGCAGGCTAGTGAGTACTGCAACAACAGAAATATATAATACAACTACAAAATGCACAATACAGTAGAAATGTGCCGTCAGTAAAGTCAGATTTAGACCTGGCTATGATTGTGTTCTGGGAAATGGTCCCTTAAATTGAATGCAAAAGTTTGCATTTTTGTGACTTTTGAATGGGAAGAGGGAAAATGTACCTCTATTTTACAATGCATCTCCATTAAACAGAATTTCAACATGTTAGAAGTGAAATATGGATGCATCCAGCAACAAAACAACAAATCTTTTTTTCCCCTTCTTGGCTCTAGCTATCTGTTTATTGCTTACAGTACAACAACATTGCTTACAACAGTTCAACTTGCACGACATGACCGAAATGTGTTTCCTTCACCACCACTTTATTGGTTTATTCTTCCATTTCACTTCCATTCACAATGGCAAAATTACAAAATAATAATAAAAAAAATAAAAAAACACCCACACACCCAAGCCACAAACCACAAGCCACACTATTTACAATCATTTAAAATTCATGAGATGCAACAGAGACATTTCAACACTTTTTCAAACCATCTGGCGCTCAGAGAAATCCCCCCCCCCCCCGCCACCACACACACACACTAAAAAGAATCCTGACCTTAAATGATCACATACCCGAAATAGCTTGAATTCAATTCTAATTAATTATGCGTTTCTCCTATGCTGCCAGACGTTGTTGACAGGAGCTCAGAGGATCACCGTGCAGCTGTGAGACTGACGGCGCACGAGACTCACCTCTCTCATGAGGATCTGGGCTCGTTGAACGAACACTGATGGACTGGTGACGTCGAAGCGCTGCTGCAGGCCCTCCAGACTCAGCTGCTCCACCTTCTCATAGCAGCACTGCATCTTTACTGGGTGGAAGGCCAGCATGGAGATCTTCTCCATGTACTGCAGAGGAGAAAGACATCTAATTTGTTAGATTAAGCTCAATTATGCAGTTTCTAGTGTAGTTTATGACACGTATAAGAATACATTTGAGGAAAGAAGCTAACGAAAAATACTTTACCAAAACTGTAAATGTGGGAAAATGTTGATTAATAGGACATCTGGACGTTTACTGCATAACCCCTAGAGGAACCTAAGCTATGTCGAACACTTTTTGCACGCATCATGTGTCATGTTTTTACTCATTGTAACCATGCTTGGGTCACTGAAAACTGCTATATTAATAAAATGTCAGCCAAGTATCAGCTTGTCATGGTCTTTCTAACCAAAAGTCTTAGAAAAAACCTGCCCCATCGTGGACTAAAATGCCCAGCGTCGTCTCCCTCACCTCCCCCAGTTTCTCCTTGCTGCCACCGTTAATGAGGTTCTTGCTCATGTCCACCAGCTCCCTGAAGAAAACATCGCGCACCTCAAAGAAGCCTCGGCTGGTGGGCTCCATCAGGGCCTCCAGGATGGAGCTGATGTACGGCTCGATACTTACCTTCAGGAGCTTCTCAGCCTTGGGCAGCACCAGAGCTAAAAGCAAACACAGTGTTTTACAGTTAATAATGAATTGGTGATGAACTTTTTACTTTAGACATAGAGAGTCTTAAAAGAACGGTTTGGTGAAAAAAACCAAAAAAACCAAAACAAAACAAAAAAAACCTTACCCCAAATGTAGTCAATCAGCCGAAACACATTTGGCTTTTTTTGTTTGGTTTACACTTAAGCTACAAGGCTAATGTAGATAACAGGTAATGAAAGTCTCTCTCACCCAAAATCTTTTCCATAGGTGCATGCCCAAATATCCATATACTTGCTTCAAACAACATTGTTAAGCAACATCACCCAATTTTTTTAAATAATTAATAATTTTACAAATTTGTTTATTTAAAAAGAAAAAAAAAGAAGAAAAAAACGCCATCAAAAGTACATTAGCGTTCAAAAGTTTGGAATCAATGTTTTCAGTAATATAAATTCCGTTTTGTTTCAGATACATCTATAAAATGATTGTAATATGATTCCAGTGTTTTGCACTTTAGGTTTCAAATCATTTGTAGAAAACTGTAAAACATCATGTGTCCAGAATGATGACTCCAAAATGACTATGAAAGTTTTATAGCATCAAGAGTGATGTTAATATAAACATCAATACCCAGAATGCCTCTTTTTTTGGAAAGCGGTGATCAAATCTGGTAGTGGATACTTAAAGGAGAACTTACTATACATGTATAATTCCAGTATTATTTAATATCATTTGATAAACTTTTAAAATAATTTTTACACAACTTTATCCCAAAATACTTTAAATACCAAACAAAACCTCTCAAAACACATTTTGGTGTGTGGTTTATATTATAAATATTAGATCTACTACATTATAGAAGAGTTTAGTGAATAGAATAATGACTGTTCATAAAACATGACGGGTGATTCCAAACTTTTGAACGGTTGTGTACAGGTTTCCGATACAATTCTGCCTTCAAACTTTGGGAGGCGGGGTCTAAGGGCCATAATGAAAGCAAATGGTGTTAAGAAAAAAAGTGAGTACAGTTGTACAAAATGGCTACCCCTATACACTACAAACAATAATATCATTGCAAGTAAAAATGTGTGACTTACGGTAATCTATAAACATGATATCTATAAACAAAACTGTGTAGCAGAACACCAACATGACACGGCAAATTTTTTTTATAGATTTTTGTTTACTAGTTTCAAGCTTGAAAATGTCTTAGTGGCAGACAATTTTGCTTATTTCCAGCATTTATTTTTAGAAAGAAGTAAAAATAATTTGCAAATGGAATAAGACAATTACAAGCTTGAAATTATTATTATTTTTTTTTTTAAACGTCCAGAAATAGGCTTAATAACCTTAGATTTGTTTTATCATATTCAAGATGTTTTCACTTCCTAAGATATCATGTTTTGTTCATGTTTAGATTACAGTAAGTCACACTGTGTCCTAAAACATATCAGCAAGTCTGTTCGATTAACTGGATGCAATCAGAGGCAGATATTTACTATAAAAAAACATTTAAAAAAAAAAAAAGAAAGATTTTGGGTGAGGCAGACTTTCATGTCTTGTTGGCTACAATTGGATTGTAGCTCCAATGCAAAACTGAAGATAAAAAATGTTCTACATTTCTTGGCTGATCAACTACATTTGGGGTGAGGGGAAAATTGTGCAAATTAGATTCTGTGGGAAATCTTTTTGCAACAACCGAGTTATCTGGTATTGTTCCTGCTGCATGAATAAAACCCGCCCCTTCTGCTACCTAAAGCAGGCTGCGACTGCTGAGTGCAAAAAAGTGTCCAACGTTCCCCACTTCATTTCAGAGGTTTCAGTACATCATCCGGGTATTAATAATGCACTAGATTTCACTAGAATTCCCCAGTGTGAACACACTACTCACACCAACAGTACTCTTAGGAAGCCATATGAGACGCAGTAGCTACAACGTCAAACACGGCAAGTGTCAGAACTGTGTGGAAGTTTGGAAATATCCCCGCTCCTCAGTGCGTGTCCCACATGGAACTGCAGCAGAGTAGAGTTCCATTTCCATGACGACAGGTTGTGCATCTTTATATAAAGCGCAGAAATGCGCCCTCATAACCACTTGTGGAATGCGGTTTGTCATCTCCAGTTTCACTTGACCCTTAAGACGCAGTAAAAATGCAGGTTTGTAGGCCAAAAGCATAGTTAAAGAAGACTAAAGAGGTTCTGAGCACTGTGTAGACCAATAAATAGTGAGACAGGTACAGAAGTGAGAATTTAATTGCCAAAAGTGTGTGATTGTGTCTACACACATAGCAGTACCTCTGATTTTGCTGGTCACATGCTCTTTGGAGGTAATAATTTGGTCCATGTCTGTGCGAATGGAGGCCTCCAGAGGGGGGCGTCCTTCCTCAGAGCTCTGCACAGTGGCCTGATACTGGGACTGGGACTGACTCTGAACCAGACTGTACACGGCATCTGAAATCTGATCACACGTACGCAAACAATACAATATTAGAGCTGGATATTAATGCAATGTGGGAAAACATCTATTCCAATAGCGCAGCTAACTTCAGTTAATTCTGGCAAATGTTCTTATAAGCGAATTACCAGCATCCAGCTCTTCTGCCTTTCCTGCATCTTGCCCTTCAGGCGCGGGCTGATCAGGTCTCTCAGCTCAGGAAGCAGCTTTTCCATCGCCAAGTTAGCCAGGATCTGAAAAAAAAAAAGTATGATGGGTAAGAAACTGCAACCTAATTCACTATATAGTTCAGTATTTTGGAAGTTTAGATATTTTGGGAAGTGGAGAATATCCAGTGCGCTCATGAAATGCCACAATAAGCCCTGCAATAGGTTTGTGTCCAAATGATGTAGCCGAGATGGTACAGAATACCCATAACGAACTTTGCAGGGAATAGGGTTTATGGCCTTAAATTTGCTTCTTTAGTTTTGCACTGGAGCTACAAAGGTAAAGTTGCTAACAAGTAAGGAACACCTATACCAACCAGTTTAGCATTGGGCAAACTGCATGTTTAAAATCACCCCACATTTGCCTTGAATTATGGTTTGGTTAAGTAATAACATTTGAGAACATGAACAGAACAAGAGACAGTCTCTATTTAAAAAAATATATATATTTTTAAAAAAAAATAAAATTATTGGAACTGCATAATTAACCGAATCAATTCTAATGTACAATTTTGCCTTCAAACGTTGTAAATCTAAAAGCTACGCCTGCTAGTCTGGTGCTTGTATGGACTGATTCCAACTATGTGCCAAGGAAGAACGTGATTCGGCTTCAAGATGGCTGCTGTGACTGTTTTTAGCTATGCAACATACTTTCGTCCATTTTTATAGATAACGCTGTGTCATACAGTGTCACAAACAAGTCTGTTTGAAATGACTGAAAGCTGCAATGAAATAAGCATCCTTTTTAACTTGGCAGAGAAAGAAATACTCAGTGCTTTACATATAAAAGATCAGAAAGTCAAAAAGTATTTATCATCAAGCACATTAAAGAACCAATTTACAAATCACTAATGAATTGACTATAAATATAGTGTTAGTACTACGAATCCTGAAAAGTCTATTTAACAAGATAAAAAGACCCAAGAGCTATGAATAGGCCAAATTAAACAAGTATGTTTTTAATCTGGATTTAAAAACACCTATAGAGCGTTCCTAACACTCTATAGAGAGTTTAGGGGCGATATAAGAAAAACATCTTCCACCAGCTGAGCTGCGAGTGATGCTCGAGATTAACAGTAGACCTGCCTCAGCTGAGCGAAGCGCTCGGGATGGGCTATTCTGCTTCAAAAGATCCACAAGATACGCCGGAGCTAAACCATTTAGAGCTTTAAACGTCATAAGCAGGACTTTGTAGTTTATGCGGAACTGAATAGGCAGCCAGTGTAGCTTGAATAGAACTGGGGTAATGTGCTCGGACTGGTAGCATGATGCTAAACTGTTAGAAACATTAGTCTCATAGCTCCATTGCAAAACTAAACAAGCAAACTTCAGACATCAAATATAATTGACCTATACATATAAAACATTTAGCAACATGTAACAAGCATTACTTTAAATTTGTACTTCAAATGTCCAGCCTGAGAGTTGTTGGGAGAACACTGCGAGTTAACCTGTACTTAGTAGAACCTTCCTACTACTTTTTCCTCCCCAAATTGAGCTGAGGTAGTTTCGGAAAGCATTACGGAAGAATCTAAAAGCTAAATGCAAGGGTTTCTGATAACCAATGCAAAGCGTAGGAGCCATGATGATTCATTCCCATCATGCCTTAAACCTCTCAGACAGCAAAGAAGGTCAGACTGCTGGCCTGAAGCACCCAGACATACCACCAACCACAGACTATAGCCACAGACACCAGGAGGATAACACCTCCCAACTGAGGGCTGCATTACCTAATTCAGGCCATGCTGCAAACAAATGGAGTTATGTAATAACTGAAGTGTGGGAACAAAACCACACCTGTACTCCTCCCTCCTCCTAACATTCACCTGTACTTACCCAAATCCATGTTTGTGTACTTTTCACCATGTTTGTGTCTTTTCTCTAAAGAGTTTGTTCTTAGATAAAAAATAAAAGGGAGGTTGAAGCTTTTATTTTGCAGTAAGAAACTGTGAAGGTGTGGCACAATCATAAAAGTGCTGCATTAATATTCCCAGGAATGAAACAGCAATAATCTTCGATGCATTAAAAAGCCTCATTGGGAAAAAGTGCAGAACTCAAACAGATCACCTGCTGCTCATGATGTCCCAGACACACCCAATAGAGCAGGAGCAAACATGCCTGAGGGCTGTTGGGAAAACACTGCATAATGCTGTGAGTTAACACCCCACTCAACAGATTAATGTTGCACACAACCACAAAGCACACGCTTCAAATAGGCCAAATCCAGGACAGCCAGAACAGCATGAAGTTGGACTCGTAGCTGCATTAAATGGAAATAGATGGAGACAATTTATCCTGCGAGATGAAAAACATCAGTCCCAAGATGAATGGGGAAAAAAATGGTTAGGTATCTGAGCCAAAAGCACGCTTTGAACTCATCTCAGCAGTGTAGGACAAACCTGTCCATCACACAAAGTGCATTCTCTCACACACACACGATATACATCTCAAGATTTTACACCAATACTCAGATTATTCAGTGCATGTATACCTGATATCTTTAGTTTCTCTACACCTGCGCATGTGTGTAAAGGAGGACAGCATGATGTGCAATTTACAGCAAGACACCCAAATAAATATTTACCAGTAAAGCGACTTGAGAGCCAATTTATTAGCAGCCAGTAACCTCGAGTCATCTGTGCTTCCAACCAACAAGCTGCATTACATGATGCAGTAAAAATATACATTGTATATCGTCACTGTCCAATGAAAAACATGCATCTCCAAAAATCCAATTTTTCCAAAACACGAAAAAACACTTTTTCCATAGAGAGTATCATACACAATAAATACAAAATTGATGGCGTGATTTGTCAGCTTTTCATGGGTCCTTTAGATGTCAACTGTTATGGGTAGGATATAGGTTTTTGCCCACATTCTTTTCATTGGACAGCGACAATATGTTAAAGGTGTAGTCAGCGATTTTGGCAGAAGCTTCTAGCTGAGGCTAGACTCAAACTCCAAACAAATACAGCCCCTCCCTTCAGTGTTCCCTCCAAAGCTACGCCCCCAAAACACATGCATGTGCACTGCCTAGTGAAGAACGCCTGAATGCTAGCGCAAGAGGCAGAGCTTTCTGAATTCACAGGCAACCTGATTGACAGACAAGTAGAACCGCCTCCTTGTACTGATTGGTTGGATGTTAGTGGTCCACAATTTTACAGAACCCAGAGTTTTTCCTCTGAGCAGTTATTTTATTGAAGCTGCCAGAATGTGAGGATAATTTCACCAGCACCCCCAAAATACAAACCCACACTGACCCCACCTTTAAGAAATATTAATGCTACTAGTTTAACTACTTACAGTACAATCTACTTGATTTAAAAATAAAAAGTAGCAACTGGCTTTATTAAAATAATAGCTTTGCTACTTGTGGCGATGCTACGAAAAAGAAACCCAATTACTGACCGACTCATGTAGACCCAGAGTTTTTGTTATAAATAGATTATTGAGTTCATTTGCCAAAATCCTGGTTTTGATCATCCATCAGATTATTTTGTACATGAAAATACACTCTCATTTAAAATGAGTCAACCTTTCATACAGCCATCCCAAACACACCTTTACATACAACTGAGGGAGTGACGCTTATGGAAAAGACCCTGCAGGGGTTTCTGTATACATCATACAGCGTATCTAAATCTTATGTTGTGCACAATAAGGGGAAATGAGCCACAAAGCAGCCAAGCAGGTTATAAATAACCGCATTACTTTAAGTGTGGTATGAAGCATTAGGTCAGTGCTGCTCAGCGCAAAAAAATAAAAATAAAAAAATCTCTAAATGACTCATCTGAAATTTCACTTCCCCTATTGAAGGAGGTGAGATCCCAAGTAATTCCTGATAAACACAACAAGGAAAAAAGCAGCGTTATGGAACCCAATGGGCCACACCCTATAACTAATACACGCTTATCTGATTCGGCTTCAAAAAAAGCCTGTGGCAAAGGCTGCGCTGCTAGAAGTGGGTCACTAGGAGCTGTAATGACATTTATTTGTAACCCATTATGGCCTGATTTATAGCAGTCTGATTGAGCTGACCTCCGTTTGCCCTCCCTCGTTTTGTGCCCGAGCACTACAGACTTACAGAGCAGCTGAATATGAACGCATTGTGCAGCAGACTGTGTTTGTCTGTGAAAATGGACTAGAATGGAGCTACTGGCAAAACCACCTCGTCTGCTCCATGCGAGTGTGGGTGTGTGCATCTGTAGTGCTATACCTGTGAGAAGTAAATACTCATGTGCAAGCCAGGGTTATTACATTTAATGAAAACTAATTAAAAATATTTTTGTAGTAGCACTCTCGGAACCAAATAACATGCTTTAACATAAATAACTAAATAATAAAAGTTGAGATTTTATGGGGTAAATAGAAAAGTACAACTAAATCTAGTATTTATGTGCAACGCCTGGTTTCTAATAACAAACAAATGTTATTAGAACAAATCATTTAAAAAAAATCTTACTTAAAATGTTACAAGTGTTAGAATTGTACAAGTGCTTGAACGGCAGTTATTTAGCTAGCTATCCAGCTTACGAATACAATAGCCTAGTTAATGAAACATAGCACAATTAAAAATATTAGGACAATCCCCCCCAACACCATAAACTCAAATAAAGCTCGGATACATTTCACTGATTATCACAGCTCGCCCCCCCTTCCTTTTCAAGAAAAGTTCACAGATCACGTTCTAGTGTTCGTCATTTGAAACTACGGTGCGCCGCACAAATTTCTACATAAATCACCTCCTCAGCGCAACTTGTAGCTTTGACATAATACAATAGTCTAATTAATGAAACATAAAAAAAATAAATTAAATAAAAACCACAACCTGAATTTCCAAATGAAAACTGAAAATAATATAAAAATCAAACCTATAATAACGCTGGTGTAGGTGTACGTGTTACCTGAGGAGGAGCCCCATACATCATGTCCCAGGTGCCATACTGGCCACGGGCCTGCCGGTAGAGTCGCACTGCATCCGTGAAGGCTGGGGTCTGCACCGTACACTCCTCTGATAGACCTGAGGGAGAAACCGAGAAAACAACAGGGTCAGAAACAGATCAATATCATCATCATCATCATCTTCTCCTCCTATATTAGTTTTCTGAAATCACTAGTTGCGTCCAAAAATCACAGCCTATTCACTATTTAGTGCACCATTATTGGAGTGACATTTTTTCCCTCAATAAGCACTCCCACAGATAAAATACAAAATAATGCACACTAGGGGGTACAAAATATACTTTTCGAAAAAAAGTTTCTTTGAAAGTTCAACAGTTCTAGTTTAATAAAAGGGGTTGTACTTGGAACCTTTTCTGACAGGAAAACTGTGTTATAGAGTTCAACATAGTTTTCACAGAGGGAACAAGTGCAGTTTTGGACAGGCGAGAGAGAGAGAAGAAAAAAAAATTGAATCGAGAACCCTAAGGCGTTCATTGGTTTGTTCCTCTGGTGGAACCCTTAAGGGTTGAATGTTGAACCCTAAAACAAGTGGTTTCCCCATCAGGGAGGTTTGCTTTTCAGGACACCCAGAACCCTTAACGCTCCAAGAAATCCTTGAAGAACCTTTTTTTCCCCCGCAAGGGTTCTAAAGAGGTTCTACCAAGGTCATAGATGGGCCTGTTTTTAAGCGTGGCGTGCACTACATAGTGCTCCTGACTATCCAGTGTAGAGAATATCGAGTAGGGCGCCATTTCAAACAGTTTCTGGCTTAGTTCCCAAAAATGGCCCGATTAGGGAAGTAAGAAAGATGGTATGTGAGCACGTGCGTTTGTGTGAATTGCTGAAAGTGAAACAGTTTCTCTCTAAATCCTACACACACACACGGGCGCACACGCACTACATGGCATGACCACATAACATTCCTGACATGCGAACTACTGCCTCTCTGGCTGCCATGTGGAATTATCAGCTAAACACTGTCACGGTTCAACATGCAAATTTAGCTTTCATCATAGGATTGAGGATCTGAGGCATTAAAGAACAGCCAAATGTTGATTATTGTTTTGAACTGTGTGTGTATATTGTTGAGTTGATGGTCAAAGCTACTATATATCCATAATTAAAATACCAACGCCCAAACATACGTGTGTGTTAAAGCATGACTTGTGAAAGAGGGGAAGTAAGTTGGAAGCGGGCTGGGTGTGGGGCCTGGAGGAGTGTAGGCAGGAAGTTCACAGCTCCACATCAGCACACACTGTGTGTGTGTGTGTGTGTGTATTCATGCATGGTGATAAGGCATATCTGAGACCTTGAGTTTATAAGTTAGTCTGAATCACTAGGCACATAAACCTCACAGAAAACTGTACAAGGGAAATCGCATTTCAGACTTCTTTATTATCACACCGTAAAAAATACCACCCTCACATGACCTTAACCATGCTTTTCTCTTCTTAAACTCTCCCTCTTCACATATCCACACACCCACGCTTCATGGCATGGGTGCCATTTGAATAATTTCCTCTCCACATGTTAACAGTTCCTGTCTCTCTCCTCTAAAGGCTCATTCCTGTTACGAAGTACAGATATTAGCCCATTTAATTCCACCGGCCACAATTGTTATCGAAAATTTGAAAAGCTCTAAAAGAGTTGTAGATGTGGAGGTGGGTTTATCACGAAAGATATAGCTATATTGTCTTAATATCATGAGATCAATTTTATGTGGGTGGTGTAATTAGTCACATGACCAGAGCCATTTACCAGAGCACCTGAGAAAGGAGAGAACAATGTCTGCATCTTAGCAAAGTAATAAAAAGAGTTACAATACAGATACAACTATTATATTTGGCGCATACCATAATCTATAAATGGGGATATTATTGATATTTTAATAAGATGCATGCACTGCCACACTCACTAGGATTTTAAAAACGTGAGCGGTACAGTTGTGACAACTAAATACATAACTGGCAGTTTATAATCCTAACCATCCATATTGGACTATTTTTTTTATTTTTTATATTGATATACAAATTTTTCACCTCATATAACTTTAGTTTGTGTTATTATCTGTGATTCACTACGGTTTGCACAATAAAGAAAAAAGGTATAGGGGTGCATGTCATGGGGCTGCCCAAGAATTAAAATTTATGTAGTCACATAGCTCGGGGGGGAAAAAAGGGATTAAATTAGGCTTTTTTTAGAATTTTTGTTTGCATTCCCACTTTATTGTGCATAACTTAAATGTGAGATTGCCAAAAACTCTTGGCTCCACACTCCACCTCAACCAAACTTTATCTCGATGTGTCCCAGCTGTGGGGCCACGACTGACACAAGCCTAATTACTTATGACTGCAGTTCGACAGAGAGCCTGGGAAATTAATTGCCCTCACATACCCAGGTTTTATTGGGACGCCAGTGCAGACAGATTGCACCTCGAACACAGTGGAACTTAGCACAGCTTCAAAAGAGCCAGGCCTGAAAATTAACACTGATGAACACACACTTGCACATACTGCTCATTAAGCTGCTGGATCACAATCACATGGCAAGCTCTTTATACACAGGTCTGGTATGTAAGCTATAACTTGTATACCAGACAAGTTAAGACACTTGCACAACCACATTGGAAAAACAGAGACATGGCAGAATTTATGGCTGGGACCTGACAAATGTATGAGTTGAGGTCATCAAAGTATTATGTTCTGGAGCAGAGAGTTATCCACATCTCTTCTTAAGCCAAATTAAATTTATCAGCTAATTGTCAAACCCATCATAGGTGAAATCCAAGAAAGCACTGGACTTGGAGGATCATTTGAGTTGAGCGTTTTTCCAGTATCCCACCCCATTATCCATTTTGCCTGGATTTTTTAAAACTCCGATGCATTCCAGCAATAACACGACCCCTTGTTCAGTTCAGATGAGCCGCTGAGAAACTCGAGCCTGGGCCAGCCATGCTGGGATTCCCAGCCGCTGGAATGACTGATATGGCCACATTCCTCTGTGTGTACTTCACATATTGGGTTACACATCACATCTGGTTGTTTAAAGAGAGCAACAGGAGAGTTGTGCAGATTTTCCACACAGACCTGTGGTCAAACATGCGTAACACCCAAAACACGCGCACGACTCATGCTTTCAGTTTCGCCCCCCGCCCCCCCTTAAATTCCCAGCAAATACTAATTTATTATACTTCCCAGGAGTTTATATTCAAATAAGGGCCACTCACCATGCCTGCACTTGTCTAATTGGGTACCAACTCTCGCTTAGAGATGTAATGTGTATTATAATAACACTGTTCATGCATTTGCAGGTACAACCTACTAGTTTATAATGACTCAAATTCTATCATCACAACCTAGTAAGGCTGTCGGAACAAATTTTACTGCTCAAATACGTCAAAAGTTTAATAATATTTACACATTCAAATATGAAAAATCCATATTTGAATGTTTAAGAGCCCATGTTCTACTTTTTGTAACCCAACATAAGTTTATCAAAATGCATTTCTAAACTTTTTGACCAAATTACCCTTCTGTCGCTTGATGTAGGATAATGGGTTTTTAATTATGTGTATCCTAAAAATGATATTATGCTACAATTAGTAAATTCCAAGCAGGCATGATCAGACATTTAAAATTGTATGATAAAATTCTGATTTGGCACCGGTTTTCTCTGCTTAAAAAAAAAGTGTCAGGTTTCACCTTCCATGGCTTACGCGATACGAACGCATAATGTAGTGCTACTGCTAATGTTTGTTATGTCTGTGGCACTATAAACTTGTGAGCTTAATACAAATACAACCTAGTCATCCAGACTCTATATTGCATAACTGAAAGGCTGTGTTTATATAGATATATATATCACACATATATAACTTAATTATGACTTAATCCTCCAACAAATGCTCACAGCATTATAACAGGCAGGAAAAAAGGAAGTTGCATCTCTGGGCAAGACAGTCATAATTACAAAACAAGTCATACAGTCAGTCATACAAAACAACTCACTCAAACAGTGCTATGGAGACAAGGTTAAAAAATAAACTCTGAAGAAACAAAAGGACTTCCCTTGTTCTGGCAGAGTACTACTGTATAAAACAAGAGGATCAGAATGATGGGGCTTTGCCTGAATTATGTCTGAACACGTTGCATCAAGTATGTGCTGTACAGTTTTAAGGAACAGTAGAGACCAGCAGAACAAATACACAGCCACCTGGGAGAAACTGTATCTTACTGCACATACACACTTCAGTCTTTAAAAGGGGAACTATTCACTCAGCTTCCTAGCAGCACCTTCAGCAAAGCATGCAAAAGTCCAGCGAGTTTGGCGCAGTTCCTCTGTGTGTGGGCACAGATATAGCGACTCAGCTGCAGGCGGAATCCTCAGACCCGGGCAACAGTGACTATTTTGAAAGGAAGGGTCCCAAATTTCAGTTGTTGATTAAACAGTGTGCCATATTTGATGAGCATCAAATTTAAATCTTAAATTTTTTTAAAAAAACACATCGTTTCACACGTGCATTTATGTAGGAATTCAATGGTAATTAAATCGGCAAGGGGCTAAGTGTGAACGCAAGTCAGATTCAAAATCCCAGGAAGATTGACGCGGACACCTAGTACAATTCCCAGGAAATTTCCTGAAAGGTTCATGTGTGAACAGAAGCCGATACATAAACAGGAAAGAGGATGACATCTTGATGACTATTTATCCCATCACACACTGACGCCTTTTGATGCGTCTATTTTAACATATTACAGTGAAGTGACAACAGGAGGAAAAGCATAAAGCATAAAGTCCCCACTGGCAGTGTGCATTCCCTTCCTGTAGCCTCGCCCCCAGGCAGAACGAAGGGCAGACAGGCCCAGCTGTGACCACTTGAAGGAATCTGGACTCCAGCGGAGAGCCCGAGTGGAGTGAAATATCAGCACTAGAATTTATAGACCAGCCACAAAGCTAGAATGGCCAGTGCTTGTATTTACTCTCTCACCGTAACGATTCCCTGCACACATTGGACAAGGCAACATAATTAAGTCCAGGAGCCTCCGAGGCCCAAGTTCCAACACGTGCTGTAGATGTTAGCAAGGCTGATGTGCTGCCTGAAAACATTTAGGAAGTGTGAACCTAAATCACACGTGTCAAACTCAAAGCCCAATGAAACGAGGCAACGGGCGTTGATTCTACAAGTCTCTGGAACTGTACTAGAGGAACTGATGGAGAACCGTTCTTCCTAAAGATATTCCCTCAATTGGTGTTTTGATGGTGGTGGTGGAGAGACGCTGTCGAACACATCACTCTAAAATCTCCCATAGGTGTTCAATTGGGTTGAGATCTAGTGACATGGGTGAATGTAACAAAGTAAAATAGCATGTTTGTTGCAAATTTACTTGAGTAAAAGTAAAAAAGTACTCCCATTACAACTACTCTAACAAGTACAATTCATTTAATGTGTTGCTGATTGGATTGTGAAAAAGTGACATCATACTATTGTTTAAATAATTCACACCACCTGCGCGTACATGGTAATGAAATAAAAAAAATCTGAAATATGTAGAGGCAGGCAAAGGTGATTCCATTTTAATGGAAGATTATGGAAAAACAATTAATTGCACCTTTTAAGTAATTGATACTGATGAATCGTGCACAATATGACCAGGTACATTAGCTAAAAAGCTTCAATTTGTCTTTAAGTAAATGTAACATTGTAAATGTAGCACGCTACTTCCCACCTCTGATTACTGTTGTGAATTAGTAAAAGGAGGGAAAGCGCCAGATATTCAATACTTTACTTTTGACAAGTGTGGGCTTGTTTATGTGGTATGAAGGGGTTACTCAGAATAATCGCTGCCAGTTACCTCCCCGTGGGAGCGGGAGACAATTCGGGAAAGTGTCTCAGTAACAATAACAAGACTTGCAACATAGTGGGTCAAGATTCGCTGTCACCGTGTTTAGGCAAGTCAAAATTACCACTTTCGCAAACAGACAGAGAGAGAGAGAGAGACAGAGAGCGCAATCATACAACCAACAAAGCAATGGGTAAAAATTATGCTCTGTTGTTGATAGTATTAAATGTTTCAATTACAATACGTTTAAGAATAATTCATTTCTATATAGTGACAGTGTATGGAAAAATAAGCAGAGCATTATTAAAAATAAACAATGTGAACATTTCAGAACGCAACCAAGCCAAATGACATTTTATTATTGCATACAGTACTGTGCAAAAGTCTTAGGCACCCTAATTTTTTTTATATACATTTTGTTTTAGATGTTTAGGTTTGTCTTATTTTGTGCCAGTAAAAAAGAGCCAATTTTAGATTTTCAAAAAAAATTAAAAATAAAGTGTTACAGAGAGGTTTTTGTAAGTCATTAAAGAAAGTAATATTAAGTACTAGAGCACTTTTTAGATAAAAACATAATGAAGGCTGTCTGGGATTTTACCTGCAGATACAGAAGCAAGCGAGAGCCGAAGTCTGCAGAAGAACTGGGGCAAGTTCTCCAAGATTGTTGGAACAACCTACCAGCCGATTACCATATAAAACTGCACGACAGTGTCTCTAAGGCCCCGTTTACACCTGGTATTAACATGCGTCTCGAGTGATCGCATCACAAGTAGTCAGCACCAAGTACAAGTGTAAACGGGGTCATACGTGTCTCTGAGACGCACCGTGATCGGATCACTCAAACCACATTAGGAGGTGGTCAGGGACGCATATGGCCATATTGCATTTGTAGAGTAAATGGTAATGCGTCTCAATGCGTCCCGCCTTAGAGGGAAAACGCGTTATCGTTCCTTCTTCGTCTCCTCTCTCGTTCGCTTACAAGTTGCATTAGTTGGCTTTGTCCGTTCGATCTAAACATTTGGAACAGCCCGTACAGGTACATGAACAAGAGACATTTTGACATTTTGTCTAGCAGATGCAGAAGAGATCATTTGAGACGCATGTCAATACCAGGTGTAAACGGAGCCTAAGAGAATTGATGAAGTCTTAAAAAGGCAAGATTATTTGTTTTAGTTTTATTGTTTTTTTTTTTTTTACTGTTTACTGCTCTTTATATTATTATTATCAGGAATTTCTCATTTCATTCCCTTTAAAAGCATTTTCGCTTTACATGTTCCTAAGACTTTTACACAGTACTGTACGTTAAGATATTTTAGAAGAGCCAAATCACACAAGCTTAAAGTACGTGTTGATCTCATCTCCATCACCTGCTCCCTCTCATAGCCTTGAGCTACAGAATTCTTTCTATTCTCCAGCATGTGAAAGGAATGTTTTTCACCGCACCCAAAAGCTCTGATCACATTTCCCATTTGATAAACTGTCGTCAAAAAGCTCCTGTTGCCTGAAAAGTAACCCGGTGTTATCACTGTAATCGGCTGTCTGGCTCGTTTGATTAATCAATGCAGATATAAAGGGTCGTCATGAAATTAAATAACCAGTCAGGTCTTGGCACAGGATCCAGTTCAAGGCGTTCACAGAAGTCGTGATTGAGATCTAGGCGTGTGATTAGGCACATCAGAAGAGAGGGTTTTAACTTAAAGACCCTCCAATATTTTTTCCACAACCGATGTACGCATTTGAAAAAACACACCGCTTCATCATGATCAGTTACTCACCGTTGTTTGTGTGTCGGATGCAGTCCTGAAACACAGCGTGCCACTTCTCCTGCTCTTTCTCCGTGGCCGCACAGAAGTAATGATGGCGTGCGTACGGGTGCCACAGGATGAGCGGGAACTGCGTGGCACATTTCAGGAAGGGAGAGCTGCCCACTTTGGCTTTTACATCTGGGAAGAACATGCGCATAAACTTACATGTAATGTAATGTAATGTGTGGTGATGCTTGTGTAATGAATCACTTCAACACAAGCATCACCACACAGTCACCATCACAACAGCTTCAGCCAGAACCACTCATTTGAACACAAATTAGAGGTCATCCCGCTAAAAATAAAAAATAAAAACTGGAGGGAAATTGCTCATGTATAAAGTGCGCCACTGTCTACTAGTGACAGAATGAGCAGAAAACTAGTTTTGCTCGTCGGGATCGCTGCTGTATATTTGTACCGAAAATTCTGTCGCCGTTCTATTTGGATACATCAAACATTTGAAGCCTGTAGTAAGAACGAATATCTATAACCAGAAAAATACAGATCGATCATGCTTCACAGGGAAGAAATTTTTGCATTGCTTGCCCCTCCCACTTCACCTCCTGTTGCTGTAAATAATCAGCTCTCATTGAAAATGTACGTCTCCCGGACACTTTGTCCCGGTGTGAACGCAGGGTTACCAGGTGACTGGACATGCACAAATGTCACCGGCTGCTTCCTGCCGTCATGGTCTAATGGTCTACTGGTTTGCCATCGTCCGTTTTAAATTCCTTTTACATTTCTACTGTGGGTTCATTTAGAGATTAATTTCGACTACATAATGACACTATATTTTCAATAAATTCAGAGAGTATTTTTGTAAAACACAGACAAATTAAATCGATTTACCATTTTTAAGCAAAGTCAATCTGCTTCTAATGTTACCGGTAACATCACAAAACTCCTACGTTCATTTGATCTTTTTTACCTGGATTTTTAGCCCATTTTTCTCCCAATTTAGTCATTGGCAATTCCCACCCGACCAACCGAGGTGAGCGAAAGCGAACATGTGCTTCCTCTGAAACATGTGAAGCCACCGGATCTTATTATGAAACTGCTGCTCATGCTACGACATAGGACAGCTAAACGTGCTTGAAGGAGAAGACGCTAACTCCCGGTCATGGATGACTGTAGCATCGTTTGGATTCAGTCTTGCAATCTTCTGATGATAAGGCAACGCTTTACTGTTGCGCCATTCAAGAGCCCGTTCATTTTATGCTCTGATGCATGAAGCAGTTCTTCTCTTGCTTTTTCAAATGACACTTTAGTAAGCATAAACTGTCAAACACTGCATCCACTTCGACTTTGAGTTCCATGACTATGGCATTAATGTAGATTTATTTCTGGTCGTTGTAGCCTCCCCAAAGCCGCTTTAAGTCCCTACTGTCTTACCAGGGAGGCTGGAGTCGAGCAGCTCCAGGTAGTTGTCCATGGAGATCAGCACTTTGTAACCAGCACAGTTGATGCTTCCTTTGGGATTAAGGCCTCGATCGTGGGCCTGGAAAGGAATAGAAAAAAATATATACAGTTAGACTTTTGGCACGTAACCGCTCAGAATCTGCAACTCCAGTGTATATATACCATTAAAGGAGACATATTTTCGCAATTTAACATGTTTTCTTGTGCTCTTTAAAAGACATCTGTGAATAGTAGAAACTCATTTAGCTTTTCTATGGTGTGTTCTTCACAGTGGAGAAAATGACACGGCTTCGATTTGGTATAATAATGAGCACTGTGCTCCCGCAACAGAAAAGCCCTATCGCCGGGAGATCGCAAGTTCGAATCCCGACAGCCATCTGTGGCTGGGAGTCCAGGAAAGCATGCTCTCTGGGCGGGAGGGATGCATTACTTTCTCGCCTGTCGATTAGAGCGACATTAGCCAATCGTGGGGATCTGTGAGCTCATGCATACGGAAGAGGGCAGTTGGCGCTTTTCTCCAAGTGCATTCAACTGCCCTGTGACATTGCATGAGCAACAGTTCAAATAGATGCCGTAATTGGCTTCATGTGCCTCGGAGGAAGCATGTGTTTGTCTTCACCCTCCCTAGTTGGTAGCGGTCAGTTGGTAGCGATAGGGAAGAACTAGCTAGTGGGTGGGAATTTGCAATGACCAAATTGGGAGAAAATGGGGTAAACCTCAATTGGCCACCTCAATTGGGGGCAGGGCAAACATTGTGGCAGTAGCAGTGAGCTCAGCAATTTTTGCAAAAGCGAATTAAAACATTGCTGCAAGTGGGTACATTGGCAATGATATCTTTCTGGTTTAGCTGGTTGTTAACACACAAATTAATTGTTGATTTAGGTACATGTACCATTAATGAATGGTCTTACACGCTTTTGTAATCATATGCCCATCGGGGAGGACAATAAATAAACTGGCGTTTACACTGTTAGGTGGAATTTAGTCACTGAAAAAAATCTACTACTGTGCTTTTATGTCCAAACATGATCTATGTTAATTAACGCAGCCGACAACAGGACATGTCTGGATTTGATGCAAGGTGAGGAGTCATGTATGGGAGTGTTCTTCCAGGTAGGCGGGGCATTTGCTCTTTTCTATGTCACTATAAGCAGCAAAATTAAACATCCTGTAGTAGTTTCTTGTAGGAAGAAAATACACCACAATAATGGAAACTTCACATTTCACAATTCTTCAGTTGGTAGGTACATTGAAAACATACATGTGCACTGGCACGAAAAATGCACTTTTGTTTACCATATCCCCTTTAAACTGATATTGACCAAGTTCATAAATTGTCTTCGTTCTCGCACCCCACCCACTCGTAGGTTACCTGTTTGCTGTCGTAGTAGCTGATCTTGTACGTGTCTGGGACGAAGAGAAACCGATTTCGCCATTTTTTGTTTTCCTCCATATACTGCAACAACATCCCTGAGAAGATGGACTTGTTCTCTAGAGGCACCTAGAAACATTACAAAAGCAAAAGAAGAACTAAATCCAATCCATCAACTACATTAACTGGGTCCAACTCAGAATTTAAGACGCCTCCATGTTATTTTCCTCCAAAGTGTCCCTAATTATACTGTACGCAGAGACATTCACAATGGGAGTACTTTAGGTCAGAGTTGTGTTTACTTAAACGTGTACCCACCTCTTTTCTTCTAAAAGAAACACACACACACTCTGGGTTGTAAGGAATATAGAGTACAGACGTCTAATTTTGAAGCACTCCTGAATTTGTCATTTTTAAACCAAAAAACAAAAAAAACAAAACTATTTGTTATTCAAAATAAAAAAAATTAACGCTAGAAACTACTAAAAAGGCCTTGGAACAGCTCAACACCTTTAGCCTTCATAAAGAATGCAAGAATCTATGAACATGCATGATATGCAAATTGGAAACACCCCCATGCCCTTATGCAATCCCAACCCCCCCACCATGGTTATGCTATTACAAAAAGGCAAGAGGACACATTGGGGAAATATGACCCTGTATATTTGAAGCTCAGACTACCTCAGATTCTGAAGGGAAGACCAATTGTTGACCAACATCGGGGAATTGTTGATGTACCAATAGTTCGGTTATCGAACTGTAAGCAGTTTCGATTTGCATCGACATATTCTTACCAATTTATATAACAGTAGCCAAACCTGTAAAAATATACTATAATAAAATCTAAACTATTTCACTGCCGAATTTGCCGAATCTGCTATCTAGCTATCTTTACTAAAAAAAAAAGTTTCTGGGTACTACGTCCTCTAATAATTTACATAATCAGACAGAATAGGCTCGAGGGCTAACTACTTCATGAGATTACAACAACCCATTTCATAGCGCTCCCATAGTGGAAGTACAGAAAAAAGGTCCCTGTTTTATGACCGGAAACTTTTTCATTTAGCACCGTATAACACAAACACCAATCTATATAAACCAGAATCAGCCATACTGCAGTAGTATTAAACACTCAAACATTCAAATGTATTTACAGCAATGCATTTAAACCCGGTCCAACGTCAAGCAGTGAAGACAGTCAGCCACACATTCTCGAACTAGTCAAAGATGCATGAGCAAACCGCCAGCAGAGCTTAAGCTGCAGTTAAAATTTGCATCAATGGCACTTCAGGGGGTGCCTGGTAAAAATGTTTGTTGTGGGAAAGTACTTAATGAAGTCGTGGAAGATCAAAAAGAAGGATTACAGAAGATGTTTAGAGAGCCGTTACCTTGCGGTGCAGTAGCTGAGGCTGAGGTCCTCCTCCTCCCTCCACGTCATAGCGCACCTTGTTAAAAAGGGCCACAGCGTACTGCTGCTCGTAGAGACGCCCGAACTCGCCTAGTACCTCAGCCGTCCGTGCTGTACCACACCCACACACACACACACACACACGGTTATGAGAAGAAGAAGTCACAGAGAAAGGAAAGCACAGAAACAAAGGCATCTCTGTATACTTTTAGCCTAAATGCATTGATTAATTAATGCATTTCAGCATACAAAGCAAAACAAATGACTAGTTAAAGATTAACAGCAATTCTCACTGTGCTTTCTGTATTTTATCAAAACGAGCAGATTGCTGTGTTTGAGCTGCACGGCTCTGGGCCTTCACTTGCATGAGTGTGTCGCTGTGCCAACATTGGAGTTGGCATGGGAACAATGCCAAATCTTTATTAACCTGTTTGTGCTCCTGCAAAGGCCAAATTTCACAAGACCCGCATGGGAGAGGTTCCAAGCCAGTATTTTAGGGCTCATTTGTGAAGCTATTCTTAAAAGGGTGTAGGCTCTGGTGGGGATCCAAAGAGGGGAAGAGGGAACATTCCTGCCCGTTTGTTTAGAATGCTTGTAATAAGAGAGGAGCATGATTAATGTAGGGCAAAGAGAGGGGGAGAATAAAAAAACTAAAATCAAAGCATAACACTGGTCTGTAATTTGCATGGGACTTGATAAAAGGTCATCAGGGTCACATTTTGTACTCCGTCGACTTGTCACTTTTCTAGCATGCACACCTTCAATGGACATGCCATTAACGATCAGACAGAAACAGAGCACAAAGTCTCAGACTGGGGGAAACAGAGAAGTTAAGTGACAGGCTCATTTGGTACTTGCACATAAGGGTGGGCTATATATGATATGATATTGATATAGCGATAAATAACGTCACAATACACTTTCCGAGAGTATCTTGGGTATCGTCAGTGCTTCTACAAAACTGTCCAACTCACTTGTTACTTACAGTAACAAATTATGGGATATTTTAGTTGAGCTTTCCCCCTTTTGTTCCTTGTTAAATTTTTAAAGACTAATTTAGTAAATGTTAAAATAAAATTGTTGTGGGTCAAGACAAAGAAAAAGAAGGAAATTTGACCAACTGTAGGTGGGGTGCCAAAATCAAAAATGACTTGTTAGGGAAATTGTGTCTTTGGTGTTGGCTCTTGTAGGCACATACAAGGCCTTATCAGTTGTACTTTTTCCTGATATAGAGCAAAAGTTAACCATTTTCCTATCAAGCCAGTTTTAAAATGTGGGACCGGCGTTTTTTGGCACTTTGTTAGCAAACCTTCAGCAAAATTCAATATTGTGATACATGCTATAATCGTGAAAATGTCCAAGTATCATTGTATAACATTTTTGTCATATCGCTCACTCCTACACTCTCAGAGAAAAAAAAGGGATGAAACTGTACCTTTTTCACTGAAGTGGTACTCTTAAGGGAACATCTTTTGTACCTTTAGTGTGCATCTTTTACCTGGAAATGTGAATTTAGTGTACCTTAATTTAAAGGTACATAATTAGACAATAAGGACCGCTGTTGTACCTTTAATTCACTTCTAAACTTTAAAAAGGTAAAACATACACACCAAAGGAACAAAAGATGTTCCCTTAAGGGTACCACCCCAGTGACAAGAAAAGGTACAGTTTAGTACCTTTTTTTCTGAGAGTGTACGTTACTTGGAGTTCCAAAACTAAAGTGAAGTGAAACAAAACCTATTACATGAAACCTTAACTGTAGAACAGCCTCCCCCAAAAAAGTGCAGAAACACTTTCCATTTAAGGCCAGACTAAAGATTCACTTATTTTTGCGAATCAATTTTGAAAAGTGCTAACTTTATTTATTGCATTATTGCTATATTCATTAAATGTCATTATTGCTTGTCATTCATATATAACTCATAACACACTGATATGATACTTGGACGTTCCAGTGACGCATCACTGGATATAAAATGTATTACTATTCATTTTCATTCAAACCAGAGCGGGACTGAGGAATGGAACAGACACACAGAACCAAATGTTCTCCCAATGTTACCGTCATATATCATTTCTCTTCATAGTCCGTTTACATTCTGTGTAGCGTGAACACTGTTCATCTAGAGATAAATGCCAAATAGCATAAAGCAGAGCGAGAGGAGAGCGCGATCTACCTCCGAGACCCCATCAAAATAATAACATACCTCTCTGGCACGAGAAGTTCATGTGTGATCCATCATACTTTCTCCGTAAGGCTGGAGTGTAGAATTAAATGCACTGCTGAACCAATAAGAGGACACAAGGCAGAGAGGGCTAAACTTTTATACTGGTGTCTTGCTGAAGTGGTTAATGTGTGTTAAGTGGGAGTCACAAATTGAGGCCAGAAAACATTTCCCTGCAGCGTTCCCTCCAAAGCCACGGCCCCAAAGCTTTCTGAATTGACAGGCAACATGATTGCCAGGCAAATAGAGCCGCCTCCTTGTCCTGATTGGTTGGATGTAGGTGGTCCACATCATTTATTTCAACCTCTTAGCAGATATTTTATTGACAGCTGCTGGAATACGAGGAGAACGTCGCTAAATATTGATCGAAGCACATACATAAAACGGCACATGCTAGGACAGAATCAGTACCTGCACACCTTCTGTTCAGGATTGTGGACTGACTGACTCTGCACAGTGCATGAACACAGCTGTAGCCAATATCCTTATCTTACAATGGCAGCAGGTGCAAGTCTTGAAGCTGTTGAGCTGTAAACTCTACAGTAGCCACAGTGCAAAGAAACAGGGACTGTGATTTACAGTTCATATAGTTTGTGGCATCATAGTTTATAGAGAACCAGCATAGATATCAAATGTAAAATCTATAGATACATTTATAAGCATGCATAGGACATGACAGACAGAGCTTAATAGGGCTGCATAATAAACAAACTCCTATGTCGTGATTATATAGCTTCATTTTGCAAATGCGATAGGCCTTGCAATATAGTGAAAATATACTAATTTCTGATCATTTGTCTCGTGGTTAAACTAAAATTCATACCGTTTGTTAGTTAGTGTGATTCTTCAAAACACAGAAATCCTACAGAAATGTCGTAGATTGATCTGGATGCTCACACCATGCAGGAAAACCATTAGTCACTGGTTACAGTGCTCACATCACTGCCTTCTGCGATATCAGTATTGCAAAGGCCAGTATTGTGATAATGATTAACAACCGAAAACTTAGAGACAAAATAAAACATTTTAACCATCGATACATCTGCTGTAAACATTTATACTCGCCTCTTACAGTTAACGCAGTCATATCAGGAGAGAGATTTCCCAGTTTGAATACGTTTCTTAAAGATGGAAGCAAGTTTTGAAAGGCTACAACCGCTTTGGGTCAGATATTTGAGAGTGGGCTGTTTCGCTTTCTTCTAGCTAATGCAGAATTAATTAACAGTACAGAATAAGGATGCACCGAAATTTTGTCCAAATAAGTAAAGACACCATTTATACAGTTGTCAAACTGTAGTATGAAAAGAACAAAAAAAAAAAGGACCTAGATGTTTTTGTAAGTCTTACAGATGAACAAACATGCTGTAATTTTAGGAAGTTACTTATTGTCAACTCAGCTTTGTGAAGTAACAGGTTATTAAAAAGGACCAACTTTGTTTCATTACCGTGTAGTTATTTAATTAAGCATTGATCAATTAAGCATACAAAGCTAAATAAATTACTGCAATTTATGAAACAGCCCAAAAAGCTAATATTTAAATAATTAAATAAACTAATAATAATATTAATAATAATAATATCTAGATCTTGGTTTCCGGCTTCGGCTTTCGGCCTAGAGTGTCCTGAATTCCGGTTTAGGCCAAGGATTTTAATTTCAGTGCATCCCCATTACAGAAAGCTAGTGCAAGAAAGCCAAATATCTGATTTTAAAATGTTGGCTTATGAATGTTGGTATGATCAAACGTTGATGGATGTAAACACGATAAAATTAAATCGTAAATTCTGCAAAAACGCTGAGGCTGAGAGATGCAATACTGTGCTACAGAATATTTTGCAAAACAACAAATAACATTTCAAAATGCTAGGTCTATGCCAGAATTCCCCTTTAAGATATTGGAAATCCTACCCAGCCATATATGGCTTTAAGCCGATGCTGTGTGTATAGTCTGTTGAAGTGGGAGATAAAGCGTCTGGAAGTGCATGTCACTCTTCGCTCCTGGTGCTCGTTCAGAATGTTTGTGTAAGATACCTGCGCCGTGTGCTAGCCTCCACCATGCCACCAATCCCACACAAAAAATGACTCGCTCCGTTTGCTCAGGGCGAGCACAAACCCACAATCGTGAAAACTCATCACCTTAGATAAATGTACGGCAAACACAACAGCGCTATCAAGCCACTTTCCATCTCCAGGTCTCGTGTGTACAGAGCCAAAGCTAACAGCTCCATCAGTTGCTTTGAGCCCTGAGCTGTGTGACTGTTGGCTGAGAATAAAACCAGGCCGGTGTGTTGCTCTAACCAGGCCCCAGTGTTTTAGTAGGGATTTTAAAACAGGCCTCTTTCTGATAGTGTTGCTTTAATAGTGGATGATTGAGGACTTCACTGACAGCGCTAGTCAAACATTCAGTAACAGCAAGAAAGGAGGGCTGCTTTGTAAGGATTTCCTTTACATGTAAGGAGATCAGTGCTGGTCAAAGTAAGGCTCTGGCCATGGAAGCAAGGCCTAGATCAGAAGACCACGGAGATGTGAAAAACACTCAGATGGGGGAGTTTAGGATGCAGAAAAATGTGTTGACTGCAGCAGAGGGGGAGAAAGAGAGAATACGCCAAAAGTGGGAAATGCAGGCTTGGAGCTGTTCTGTTGTACACTCTTAGAAGAAAGAAAAAATCTAAGGGTTCTTCAGTTTGAACCAGAGGGTTTCCCTTTCAGTTCCAAGTAGAACACCTTTAGAATGCTAAGAACTATACAAAAAAACCTTTAAGAAACCCTTTTTTCTAAGAGTGTATAGGACAGTATCTTAAAGGTCAGAAGCCATTTCCATAACCATTTCTCCATTTTCAGTGTATTGAGGCGTAAGGTCAGAATGCCCACAAGGAATCCAGTACAATTGCACAATATATTGGTTGTTAATCTTTATCGCAATATTTTCCTTTTGCAATACTGATATTTCAGATGTGTACAACACGCGAATAAGCACTCCAACAAACTACAATGCTTTTTTATGGTGTTCTGTGAGCACTCTGACCTCGCAGAGGTTCCAGATACGCTTTCTGTGACCGTCTCGATAAATCGTGTCACTGGCAACATCAAGGCAGACCGATCTTTAATTGTGACATTTCATGGGTAAAGCATTTTGTTCTCATATCTTGCAAGGCATATCGATTCAGAATGGTGCTGCAAGGTTACAGTTATAAAAAACTACTGGAGAACAATAAACAGCACAAAAAAAAAAAAAAAAACGGAGTACAGTTCATGGCAAAAGCCCAAGAGTGGGAGAGACAATGTGTGTGTGTGTCACTGAGTCACAAAGTGACTTAGTTTCATGTGATATTTGTAAGCCTCTGTGACGCACTTCATCCCCCTCCAACATTAACCAATGAGGAAAAGAAAACAACATACCCAGCACAGGAGGTGTGTAATACAGACATATCAGCGATGCTCTCACTGTGCATCAGCATTTCTCGTAAAGGTGGAAAGAGCAGGATTGTTGGGCTTTAATAGAAGTCTGCTGGAGGCTTTAATAGAGTCACTGTAGCCTTGTTTTTTCTATTGCAGCTTTTCAAAAGGCTTCGTTCACCCCTCCCCACAACCCAATCTCTTGCACAATTTAAAATGCTATGAAAATAGAACAATCAGCTCATTTTAGATTGTCATAACCTATGCACCATTTGGAGAGCTTTGCTGACACACCAATAACTGTCCTCGGTGAAAAAGAGAGTAAAGAAGGCCATGTGTGAAAGCTATGGAGGCAGTTTAACGTTGTTCCCTTAAACTCAAAAACATGTTGTTTTTAAATGGCTAGTTTCTCTTGGTTGGCTAATTCTATAGATTGGTATTTGGGTCAGATTTGTTAACACAGTGCAAAAGGCACATTTTTCCCCACACACTTCTACAGTGACGTCACGAAATAAGCTGAACAGCTTTGGACCAATGACGCCTGAGATTAAAGGATGACGTGGTACCTGGAAACTTTTAGCCACAGGACCTGCTTGCTAAGCTAGATTTCATACTTGGCTAATGTTAGTGATGAACAAAATAGTTTTACTATATTTCGACAATGTTGAATAAAAATCGCTGACAATATAAAATGATACAAATCTCAAAACTCAGATGCTGAAATCGCACTCGTGTCGACCTGCGACAAACGCAAGCTAGTTTACTAGCAGTATATTAGCCGGCTAACTATTAGAAATGGCAGGAGGACATGATATACATTTATAGCTCCTGACATTTTTAATTACAGTAAAGGTGTAGAGATGTTATTAGGCCCTGATAGTCATTACTTGGGCATTAAACAAACAGTTTATTAATCTACATAAATTATTTTTTTAATGTTTTAAAAATGACATTCAGGGGTACTTTAATGAACGCAGAAACTGCTTCCGTCTACAACATCCACAGGCTCACTCTTCAGACAAGAGGAGGAACTACTACAGTCAGCAAACTGAGCATCCATGTTCTGTTGAATTTGTTTACAAGCTTGCACTCCTGAGGGAGATCAGCTCTCTTTGCCAGCAGGAAATCCCAAAAGCAGTTTCAAGCTTCGACCAAAGCGTCTTTAGGTTTGCCCCAGACCCAACGTGCTCAGTGACTGCTGCCTGCTCTGGGATCATATTTTCCAAAATCATTACCGCTTTGCAGAGCTCATGTCGGTTTCCACAGAAATGCAGACTTCCAGCTAACTGCATCAGACAGCATAATGAATCGAATCAACTTGAATCGATCAGAATGACAATCTATCTATCATTCAATTACGGCTTATTATGAAACACATCAAAGAGAAAATGTTAAAACCGCCGGCGGAAAGAATGTTTGAATTCAAAGTCCAAACATAAAAATATGACTTCGGACACAACTTCCTGCCTCTGGGTGCACGTATTTTTGGGTTTACAAGAGGGGACCCTCAAATGATAACAGCAATACAAGAGCACACACGCGCACACACCTATAAGATTAGGTATGTAATTATGTAAAACTATAGCCAGCTTTGGGGCAGCCATATTGAAAAACAAAAATTCTAAGCAAATTCCATGTGGGAAATGAGAGGTAGGGACATTCATATCTGATCATGCTACGACTTCACGAGCCGCTGCTTTTCTGCCGATTGATCTCGGGTCTTGTTTTTGTCCGGATGCTTGCTTGTTAATTTGCTGAGCTCCACACATGCGCTAATTGTCCTGAGAGCCTCACCAGTGCTGAGTCTACCACTGAGCACAAGCTTGACCTCATCACGGAAAATTTCCCTTCCATACGCAATACACCATCATACGTTAATGATGTCGCTACCTAGGGTATACGCTTTACCACGAAACTTGACAAATTCATTTAGAAGACTAGCTCGTCTTCTGCTCACACCCTTATAACCACCTTTTCTAGATCTAGAAACTGCATTTTTACAATTCTTTCGGCATTCCAGCTGGATGATTTCTACTGAAGCATTTTTGAGTGACTTCCAATCAGCCCTGTGGGTGACTAAGAATTTGCTCACTGGTCAGAAAGCTTCAGACGTGAACATAACGCACCTATTTTGAGGGTTAGAAAGAAGGGAGTGAGATTGGGGGAGGAGTTAACCAGGCAGCAACATACTTATGCCACATAAGGGGTCCTGTCTATAGCATGTATTAGATGGTCAGAGAAGCCTTATTTCATGAAACAACCCACCCGCCCTGCTAATGCCTTGCCACACCACTGCAGCATTTCCTGTCAAAACTTCATCTTACTCTTGACCCCTGACCTTTTAAAGCTGCATATGGAGGCAAATACCAGAGTAACAGATCCTAAATTAGATTTTGTCTAAGCTGGCAGTGATGAAGGCTTTGTGTGAAAGAAGCCCCAAAACAAACGCTCTTTAGTAACTACACAGGAAGTGTGGGGGTCAGTAGGCTTCTATTCCCATCCTTCTCCGGCTGATGACCTCATCGTCTAAGCTAATAGAGGACGGTAAGTCTGAATAACTGACGTTTAGTCTTGGACTGAAGCCAAGTCCTTTGGGGCCTGAAGACTGAAGAAGACACCTCAAAGTTCTAAAAACCCATTACCCATCAACACTGCAGGAACCTGAGCTAAGTGTTCAGTTATGGCTTATTCACAATGATTTGGCCATCATCCAGGCATATCAAGGACAGGAAGTGGCTTCTGAAGCTGCGTCCCAACCAACCCCCCCACTCCTATTTCCACTTATTCAGTCATCTGGAACTGCCTGAAGATCCTAAGCGATAGTTCGGCCCAAAATAAAGTTTACATAATTCACTCTGTGCCCTAAATGTAGTGGATGATCCAAGACATCTTTGCTGTCCAAAGTTCACTTCTTCAGTTTTAAGAGAAGCTCATTACCTCCAATTAGCACCATGCAAACTGCGTGTCTCGCCTCAAACCTCATTGCGCCGTTATGTCAGGTAGGAGGCGTGGCCCGAAGTTTGACAGCGAAATTAATTGCACATTACATGTGACTTGGATGAAAATGTTGTTGCAATTTGATTGAAAGCAAGTAAGCTCACACCAAACGCGTCTTGGATGATCGACTACATTTTGGACCAAATTTAAAACGTAAATTTCATTTTTGGCAGAACTATCGCTTTAAAGCCATTGACTGGAGACGGAGTACGCCCAAACGACCACACCAACAGATGCGTCGGAGTGATGCACTATCCAGACACACTCCTCACTCGCAATAGAAAATTCACAAATTGCTGAGACTCTGTCTTAAACGTGCATCTTCTAAAAGGGAATCGAGGATTTGGGGATGCACCCCTTACTCATTCCCTTTCTAAAACTGAGAGCAAACATCCGATACAGATCTGGGTTGCAATGCGATGGCTGAAAGTCAGGGGCATGGTGACTGAAGAACAATCATTTCAATTAATTCAACCACACCTACCCTGTGCTACACAAAGCTTTATTTCTACCCACCAGGAAATAAACCTCAACACTCAGCAAGTCTGCATAATACGGACAAGCCGCAATAAAGTGATTATACCTCCACATATTAGGATTGCGATATGCTTTGCAGTACACCCCACACACACACACCCTAATGAACCTTTGATCCGACATGGTTAAAGGTCGACCTGCATTATTCTGACTTAAAACGCTTTCTGCGTGTCGGATCATGAGAGCGCTTCATGATTCATGCGAAAAAGCCACCCACTGAAACACATCTGGAAGGGCCTGGGATTGGTCAAGATGTCCACAGCAGACAGGGGAAGAAATGTGGTGATTTATTTAGACAGCTCACTTGTTACAATGCAGCTTTCTTTAAAATGCCAACAGCATCGCAATAACGATATATTGCCAAGCCCTAGAAAAACCTCATATCTGCAACCAAGGTTTGAGGAAACTGTGTGGCTCGAGCTGCTCAGGTGACTCATGCAAGTCGGTTTTAATCCCGTGGACAAAATGAGCTGATTCCAGTTGAAAGCCAATCCCTCGATAACAAGCGTTTTAAACACTACTGCGAGCGCTTTTAAAAGGAACAGGAAACAGCGCGCCACGTCGCCGCATTAAAGAACCGCGCGTCCCAATCGGAGCCCTAGCGCCTCTATTAGGCTAGATAGGGTGTGAAATAACGGCTTCAAAGCCCTATAGAAGTAGCTAACTACATGCTTGATAAGAGGCCGTTTGGGATTCGGCCCAAGAGAAAATGTGCAAATCAATCAAAGCCGGTCCAAAATCCCAACTTTGTACCCGAAGCGCACGACAGTTAGGCTCTCCGTGTGTGTGTGTGTGTGTGTGTTTGTTTCCTTGTTTCCTTGTTTTGGAGAAATATAAACCCAATGACCCTTTAAAAAAACAAACAAAAGGCGTGGAAAAACAAACAGCTCAAGTTTGTGTAACTCGAAAGAAACGCTGACCTGTAATGATCTCCCGTTTGCCCTCATCCAGGTGGCTTGAGATCAAATCCCCCATGGCGCAGAAGAAGTCGGCGGTTTGGTCGCTTCAGCTCCACGGAACAGCTTCACGGAACAGCTTCACGGAACAGCTTCAACGGAACAGCTTCACGGAACAGCTTCACGGAACAGCTTCAACGGAACAGCTTCAACGGAACAGCTCCACGGAACAGCTCCACGGAACAGCTTCACGGAACAGCTTCAACGGAACAGCTTCACGGAACAGCTCCACCAGCTCCACGGAACAGCTTCAACGGAACAGCTTCACCAGTTACACGGAACAGCTTCACGGAACAGCTCCACAGAACAGCTTCACGGAACAGCTTTAACAGAACAGCTTCACGGAACAGCTTTTCACGGAACTTTACAGAGCAGCAGCTACTTTTTCCTGCGACGCACCCGCTCTAGAAGCGCCTCCTCTCTCTTTAAGCCCAGCCGTTTACTCGGAAAAAGAAAAGAGTGAGAAAAGCAGCGATGGGGTGACTTGAGTTAGAGGGCAGGAAAGCTCATTTCATCATGAAGCGTGCGTGTGTGTGTGCGTGTGCCACACCCTCGGCTCTCTGTCTCTGATTGATGGCATCTTATCAAAGCCCTGCCTCTTCCCCCCCCCCCCAGGACCAATAGTTATGGCCAAGGTGGAGTTTTAGTCAGAGAAAGTATGAGCGACCTCACCCTTTACTCTCGGGTGGGGTTTCGGTTTCATCTGAACAGAACAGCGTTCACTTGAGAATTCAACCAGAAGAAGTATTCAAACTAACAGCACAGCCCCATTACCTTATTGAACGGTATGTCGAATTAGGGTTAAAAAACCCACCCACCCAAACATTTCACGTCCCTAACTGTGAGCAGAATCTAGCAGCCCACGTCAGAGGTGCACATGTTCTCCACCCCTCTGGTACCAGTGAACAGGAATGTGCTCCTTTCCCTCAACCTCCAATTAACGCCTGTTTCACGAAAAATGCAGAAATCCGTCGATATTGACATGTTTTGGCATCTCTGTGCAACTGGGAAAACACGTTTGTCAAAATGCTTGTCAAGTTCTCGAAAAGACCAATATGGTCACATTGTGGGATTCGATTAAGTCCTGGATGTAAAGCCCAAAATGGGGGGATTTGGCGCCCTCTTGTGGCTGTAGTAAGTAATCATCAAACTCAAACACTAATTTGTTTGCCTCCCCCTAAAAATCCGTTTCATGAAGAGCGGATACATTTGATGCAGTGATACTTCTAGATATAAATGTACTCTTTCTAAACCCGATCATGTCATCTATCTATCTATCTATCTATCTATCTATGATATATAATCATCATTAACGAGTACAATACAATCAATGCGCTCCGAGATTATTATTATTACAAAATGGACCATTTGAATCCTCATATTATGAAGTTTTTTTAGTTTGGAAAATTAATATTTTATGTGTGGCATTAGGCCTATATAATAACAAGGCAGTTGTATTATTATTATTATTATTATTATTATTAATAATAATAATAAATAGAATGCTATAGTGCCTCAGCAGCAGATTTGTGAAGGGCTGAGATTCGGGATCAGAGAGAGAGAGAGAGACAGAGAGAGAGACAGAGAGAGAGACAGAGAGAGAGAGAGAGAGAGAGACAGACAGAGAGGATGCCAGGCAGAGAGAGAGAGAGAGAGAGAGACAGAGAGAGAGAGAGAATGAATCTATCCCACCAAGTTCCATCATAAAATCATGGTGGTAACCATGACAACCATGACAACCACCATGGTTTTACTATAAAACTTAAACTTTACAATG
>JAOUQW010000026.1:3786359-3799100 GCA_028565825.1 Olivaichthys viedmensis | reverse complement strand
CAGAAAGGCTATGGTAACTCAGATAACCACTCTGTACAATTGTGGTGAGCAGAAAAGCATCTCAGAATGCACGACGCTTCGAATGTTGAGGCGGATGGGCCACAACAGCAGAAGGCCACGTCGGGTTCCTAATAGTGTTCCGTGAGTCTATAATATAAATATAATATATAGTGTACTATCCAGGGAATATAATTTGTCCACTGAGAATTTGGACAACACTACAAAAATGACTGCACCCCAAATAGTGCACTATATGGTAAATAGGGAACGAATTCAGACACGGCATTCATGATAAAAAGCACCCACAATGCACTTTGGAATAGAGAATAGGGAGCAGGGTGCCATTTTGGACACAGGGACAGTGTTAACTGTTATCGTCTCTTAATGACTAACACCTGATATTGACTCAATTAGTACAGTGTTCTATGTATTGTAAATTATTCTACCTACTACTTTCAGTCAATCATTTCAGTCAATTGTCTTATTATAATGAAGGAAGATTGTTTTTTTCTTTGAGAAATATGATTTGATAATAAAAATTTTGACAGCTGATGAAATAAAAACAGGTCTTGGTAGTAGACCTAAGCTTTTGTAAGTACACCTGAACCTAACCCAAACCTTAAGCTTGGTGACCACAAAGAAATCTCTGAGATCTTTTAGCTTTGGAAAAGAAAAAAAAACACTTTGTGTCAATAAGCATTTTGTTCTCCAGAAACATTTAATTATCACACCTTTTTTATCATATTGGGAACATTTGGTCCACATTTACCACAAAAAAATATTAACAACACATACACGGTTCTTCACACTTTATTCCCAGTTGTAATATTAAGTATATTTTTGCTCTTCCTATTACTCCACTGCAGTTGTCGAGGACATCACTAAACGGCGTGAGCCCCTTCCCACTATGGAGTCCATTTATCTTGTAACTCCCTCTGATGAGGTAATGATCACAGTTTCATCCTCTCCAATCAGTAAATCATGAAAGGCATTCATTCTAGTGTTTCTTTAATAGCAGCACCATCAAGCATTTATTGTTATGAACAGCACTTCTCATAAAATGAGGCAGATACCAATTACTGGTACTAATAATAATGATCCATTTGATGTAAGTAGTGGATATATAATAACATAATATTTTATTACAAGACAATAGTGGGTATTAAATCCCATTCACATTGCCACAATTCCAATGAATGTCTTGGTGTAATTATTTCTACGGTCACTGTTTTTTTGGGGATTTATTACAGTCTGTGGAGGGAATCATTAATGATTTCAGAGACCCCCGTGTTCCAACATACAGAGGAGCTCATGTTTTCTTCACAGATGGTGAGTTTCTTAAAGGTTTGCTATGTCTTTACCTGCTCCTATTGTCTCATTTACGTGTCGACTGTTGATTGATCACGACATTCTGCAGTCTTTGGTGCAATTTCAGTCAGCATCCACGGTCCACCTTTCCTCTGATTGTATTATATGAGATGTTACAAGTTACTTACTTTATATGCTGAATGCAAAACGAGGCTATTGAATAGCTCTCCAGAACAATCCCATCAGTCAAGACATATCCGAGTGAGAGCAACAATAGAACTGCAGTAGAAAATATTGAACCGGCCGGTTAACGTTCCTGAATGTTCTGTCTCGCACACATGCCCTCCACTATGACTACTGATTTCAAAGATGCAGTTGGAAAAACATGGGATTAAAAGGTCAAAACAGATTACATGAGAGTCATTAACTGACATTTACCACAATTTCTTGCTGTTTCTAATGCAGCTTTCCAAAAGTCCTTAGCACTGCACATCTCTCAACAGTTCCATAAAAATACTGTGAATTGGCATATTGAAAGAAATAATCAGGTGGTAATTGTAATGTGCATTTCCAGAAGGAGATACTGTGCTTGCAAGGGTCTGAAAGGGATGGTGAGTTTAAAGAGAGTTATTTTTTTAAAGAGACATTGAAAAACATTTTCAACAGCTGTGAAATGTTAATAGTTTAAAAGTTGTATTGTTCATTAAAGTGTTGGGAGGGTGAAAGAACAAAGAAAGAAAGAAAATAAGAAAGGTAGAAAGAAAAGATGCAGGGAAAAAGAAAGAGAATAAAAAAGAAAGAAGTGAGAGAGAAAGAGCGTAAGAAAGGAAAATGTGAAAGATAGAAACAAAAGAAGAGAGGAAGAAAGCAAATAAACGAAAGAAAGAAAGAAAAAAGAAAGAGCTAGAGGGGGAGAAATAAAGAAAAGAAGAAACAGAGAGCAATAGAAACAGAAAAAGAGAGAAATAGAGAAAGAAAAGAGAGCAAAAAAAGAAAGGAAAAAAGCAAAAAAGGGAAAAAGACAGAAAGAAAGAAAGAGCTAGAGAGGGAGAAATAAAGAAAAGGATAAACAGTGAACAATAGAAACAGAAAAAGAAATAAATAAAAAAGAGAAAGAAATAGAGAGTGGAAGAGAAAGAGCAAGAAAAAGAAATAAAAAAGCAAAAAAGGGAAAAGAAAGAGAAAGAAAGAAAGGAAGAGAGTGGAGATACAAAGTAAGAGCAAAAAATGAAAGAGAAAGAAAGGGAAGAGAGAAAAAAGAAATGAAATCAGTTCAGGCTGAAGTTCTTCTAGAATAGAGTTAGAGGAAAATGAAAAAGAAGTATGAGGAATAACAATATAGAACACTGCCTTACAAGCGCTGTAATAACAGCTGATTGGGGAGTTTTCACACCCTTACACCTTTCATTCAAACTGTCTTGTGTTTTTTTCCAGCGATCCCAGACTCTCTGTTCAACCTCCTCACCAAATCCCGTGCGGCCAAAGCGATAAAGACTCTGACTGAGATTAACATCGCCTTTCTGCCCTATGAGTCACAGGTTAGAGTCTGCACATGGGAACACTGTGAGCTTCAGGAAAGTGTGAAAGTTTTCTCTTTGTGGAGAGAAAGAAGAGATGATGTCAGGAAACGTGTAGGTTGAGTAATGGAGGTTTTGAATGGACTGGTGAGTCCATGATGGTATCTTCCAGAAGGCTTTAGCACGGCTCTCCAATCCTCTGATTTTGTCCTCTATAATTAATCCTGGCTGTAATGACTCACCCTAACTCATCCCTAATCCTGAATCCCATTGGCTAACATGTCAACATCAAACCAGCCAATGGGAGATGGCGGGACTGTGTGAGGAGGAGCACATTTGGGTGTGCGACAGATTGTGGACAGAGAGAGAGAAAGAGAGAGAGAGAAAGAGAGAGAGAGATTATAGGTCAAACTGAGAGAAAAATGGGCCAGATTGAGATTGGAAGAGGCTCAATGTTACTGTAAACCCAGTGGCAGACACAAAGCTCCAAACAGAGTCTACTGACCATGCATTAATCCATGGCTGTTTCACAGGATTAGGCTGTACTACTCTTGTAGAGTATATAGTCAGCTCCAGAATTAATAGCACCTTTAAAGAGTTTGGGGGGAAATTAATGTATAACACTACTCACAATCATTCAAAATTTCCACTCAAACTTACCTTTCCTCTAACAAAAATCACTTTTATGAACTTCCTTTTTAAAATAATAGTATTTTAGTATATAATAGTATTTTTTTTTTTTATCAAACATAAAACATTTTCTGAAGTAGTGCATTTTTTCTGCAAAACATTGGTCTCAAAATGATGGGCACACCCACAATTAATACCTAGTGAAGCCCCCCCTGAAGAGAATAACAGCACTGAGCCACTTCCTGTAATGTCTAACAAGGTTGGAGACACTTGGAGAGGGATCTTGGACCACTCCTCCATGCAGAACATTTCAACCGCCTTTACATCTTTAGATTTGTGCTTGTGGACTGTTCACTTCCATTCAGCCCACAGGTTTTCAATAGGGTTCAAATCTGGACTAGCTGCAAAACAGGCCCAAATGATTCACCACCATATTTTACAATGGGTATCAGGTGCTTTTCTTTCTTGCTTTCTTGTATGCAGTGCCCAAACATGGCGATGGTGTTGATAACACCACGCAATTTTACTTCCAATAATGCTTGACAAAGTTCAGGCACTGCAATTTGTGGGTTTCTCTCAGGAAGGGCTTCTTTAGTGTAACCCTTCCAAACAGCTTGTCGTTATGGACGTGACATCTAATAGTTGATACTGAAACTTGACAACCCCAAGAAACAACTAAACTGTGCAATTCAGAAACTTTGGGTTCTTATTTCCCTCCCTAACCATCACTGTGCTGTATGCTCAAGCCCCAATTCATGGAAAATGTTCAACAGTTCTAGACTTTTATTATGGCCTTGTGTTTATGCCATTTTTATCTGTTTATGTACCTATTTTTTATATCCATTTCCTGACTTGTGTTGGTCAGCAACTACCTGTCTAAAGGGTGCAACCTCATTATTATACCACAGAAAAACAGGAAATGATCAAAGGCAACAATAAAGGTCCTGGAGATAGAGAGTATTTTACTATACAGCATCCTTATGTTTAAGCTCAAAATATCACTAATTCCATGTGTTATTCCTTTCCATTTTTATAAAAGGTGCCAATAATTGTGTCATTTACTATATAATAACAGATCAAATGACTGGGAGAACAACACAGCATACGACAGTGACACAAAAAGACACAAAAGACAGTCAGGGTCATTTTTTAATCACAGTCAATTTACTTCCAGTTAGTAGTATACTCTAAACAAAGAAACATATTTATTACATACAATTTACATACATACAGAGTTATTTCAGTTGATCTAGCTAACGTTAATGTTAGGCTGTGTGTATCCACTTGACTCGTCTTTTCTCTGTGTGGTTCTCTAGGTGTTCTCCGTGGACAGAATCAATGCCTTTCAGGACTTCTACAGCCCCTTCAAAGCAGACGTGAAGAACCAGATGCTGGAGCGCTTGGCTGAGCAGATCGCCACTCTCTGTTCCACACTGAAAGAGTACCCAGCTGTCAGATATAGAGGGTGAAAACCACAACACACACACACACAAACACACACAGTATACAATCCAAAAGTTTTGTTTTTATTTCATCAGTTGTAAATAAAATGCATCTACCCACTGGATTAGTGGCAATTACGCATAACGCATAGAGTTCTGTGCTAATTAAGTCAATATAAGGCATTAAGAGATAACATTAATTAACTGTGTGTTTGGGCTGCACCATATGGACAAAAATAACATATTGCATTTATGATGCTACACACTGTGATTACAATATATTTTTAAAAACTGGTGAAGACATGATGGGTCACGATTAAAGATTAATAATATTTTATTATTATTATTATTGTTATTATTTGTTATTATTAACCTGGAGTAATTTAATCAAATTAATTCCTTTTTTCTGGATCATGTCAATGCCTTGATTTATCAATACACCCACAGAAAGCTTATCTTAGATCGGTCAGAATACACAATAAAAAATTGTGGTTTGTTTTATTTGCATATTGCAGGCTTCTGTGATATCAGCATTGCAAAGGCCAATATTGCAATAATGCTTATACTGATTAACAAATGATATATTGTGTAGCCAAAAACACAGAAGTGTGCAAAGTTCAGTTTGATCAGCCAATCGCAAAACTTGATCATATGACACCACCACTAGCCTTTAATTTCGGCTTGACGTACTGATTAGCATAAAAAACTGATTTTAATGACACAATATAATAGTTTGGCAACACTGGCTAAGCTAGCCACCTAAACACAGCACTGCGCTAACGTTAGCTAGTTGACTAGTTAGTTTAGCTACCTCTCCTAACAAGCTAGCTACTGTTAGACTAACCATTATATTGTGTTATCAAAACCAGTGACCACATTTGCTAGCAAGCTGTTATATAGCACCTGCCTTTAAGTAGTGCATTTTTGATCGGTATCAGCTCAGTGGGTTGAATTGATTTTTGATAACTTGTGAGATAAAACAGTTGTTGGTAGTGGACTCAGACTTTTGGACCCTACTGTATCATGTCATCTAAAAGTCCAATTTGTGTGTGTGTATGTCTTTTCTCAGTGAGTACAAAGACAATGCCATTCTGGCTCAGATGCTGCAGGACAAACTGGACGGCTACAAAGCTGATGACCCCACTATGGGAGAGGTGAGTCAGGGAGATTAAAAGACCCATTATCTTAACACCCAGAGGAAATATGGCTTCACATTATGCGAATGAGTCTGCTGGAACAAATGAAGTGCCTGTGTCAGTGAATTCATTCTCATCTCTCGCTCAATCTCTCATCTTTTGGTCAATCTGTGTCTTTCATCTCTGTCTTTTTCTTAGGGACCAGATAAAGCTCGCTCTCAGCTGCTGATCCTGGATCGAGGATTTGATCCCGTTTCCCCAGTCCTACACGAGCTCACCCTCCAGGCCATGTCCTTCGACCTGCTGCCCATCGAGAACGATGTCTACAAGTAAACTATAATACACGGTTTAACATAGTCACTTATAGTATTTGAGGTCAAGGCCAGGTCATTGTTTCACTTCTAAATGATTACTACCTTCATCTATTAGATGTGCTAGAACAGGTAATGTTAAAAAGGTTCTATTGGTGCTGTGTTGATACGTATGTGTGTGTGCAAATCAGATATGAGACTACCGGAATGGGAGACACTCGTACAAAGGAAGTGCTGCTGGATGAGGATGATGACCTGTGGATCACACTGAGGCACAAACACATCGCTGAAGTCTCCACGTAAGTCGAAGCGCCAGTCTGTTTACATTTATTCATTTGGCAGACGCTTTTATCCAAAGTGACTTACAATTGAGCTGAGCAGATGAAGGTTAAGGGTCTTGCACAAGGACCCAACAGTGGCAATGGTGCCGGCATTTGAACTAACAACCTTCTGATCAGTAGCCCAGAGCCTTAACCACTGAGCCACCACTGCCCCTTGCAGTTGTTCATAAGCTTTCTCATTCTTTTTCTCTTTGTCCAACTCACAGGGCTGTAACAAAATCACTGAAGGACTTCTCTTCCAGTAAAAAGATGAACACAGGAGAGAAGGTGCAACAGCTACTCTACAGTTACTGTATCTCCTTCATAAGCTACACTTATATGTCTATAGTAACTCTGTGTTTAACTCTTTGTGTGTCCTATAGACCACCTTAAAGGAGTTGAGCCAGATGCTGAAGAAGATGCCCCAGTATCAGAAAGAACTGAGTAAGGTAGAGCAATCACACATCAAACACATGTCAAAATCAAGAGCTTTCCTTTCGCGGTAAGTCAAAGTACGTTTACTTGTATTGCACATTTCATACACAAGGGTAATTCAAAGTGCTTTATAGAGTTATGACTGAATAAATAATTAAGATAATAAATAAAACAATATATTTAAACAATTAAAAACAGATTAGGTAAGAATAAAAATACAAAAATTATATCAACACTCAAAAAAATAGAACAGCATATTGCAATTACAGAAGATAAAGTGCAGTGTGAGTGCTTAATCGAAGGCACATGAGCACAGGTGTGTTTTCAGCCTGGACTTAAAACTGGTTAGGCCATACCAGGTATCCTCCAAATCTTCTGGTAGCTGTTTCACCATGTTTGGACCTGAATCTTGGCACTGCTAATTGACCCGTCTCTGCTGATTTAAGAGACCTGCTAGGTTCATATTCTTTAAGCTTTTCGGAGATGGATTTTGGTCTTAGGCAATTTAGTGATTTATAAACGAGTAGCAGCACTTTAACATTGATTCTGTTACTAATTGGAAGTTAGTTTAAGAACCTGACAACTGAAGTCTGAATGAGTTTGCCACAAACGCAGAAACTTGGATAAAAGTGTACGCATTTTTATTATAAAAGCCAAAGTCAAAAATCCAGAATCATAGTCAAACAACAGGCAAGGAGTAAAAACCATAGAGATTCAGAGGCAAAAATGATTTTTTTAAAAAAGGGCAAAAGTTCACTGATAGAGATAAACAGAATGACAGAGAATACGGCTCTGTAATGCACACTGAGACAATGGCAAGACTATGCGATGAATAAGACACAGATGGGTATAAATACACTTAGGGAAATAAGGGGAGAACAATAATGAATTAAACAATCACAGGATGAGGGCGGAGACAAAAACAGGAACTAAAAATCAAAACAAAACATAAGCACAAGACGCTGTCATCCACAATGCACAGCGGAGTGTAAGATTATGACAGAGCTGAAGCTGGTTTATGGTCATTTTTGGAAGACCTTTGAAATAATCCACCTTGATTGAGATGAAAGCATGGATGAGTAATTTTTAAATAAGAATCCGTTAATTGTCGCTATGTTTTTGAGATGATGAAAGTTATTGCTTTAACGTGGCTACTGAGGGTGTGATCATGATCATGAAGATTTGAATTTTGGTCCAGAGTTTAGGACTCAGATGTTCTGTCTCTCCTCTACAGTATTCTACTCACCTGCACTTGGCAGAGGACTGTATGAAGCACTACCAGGGCACAGTAGACAAACTCTGCCGTGTGGAGCAGGTAGAGCTATTCACACACACACACACACACACACACACATTCTTGCCTATTTAATCACCCAGCCATTTGTCATTCAAACAATTTAATAGCACAAGAGGTAGATGTGTTAAGTACAAAACCATATTTAGAAATTCTCACACTTTTATACTCTCAGTGTTCATTCCTACAAAGCGCCATGGTACGGCCTGCAAAGCATATGGTTATGCGATGCTTTTGCTATTTACACAAGTGGCAGGCCAAAAACGTCATGGGAGTGTGTTTTATTCATGCTTCTAGTGGCATGACGCTTGCGCTCTCGAAGCATGAAATAGTGTCCACAGCTGGTTTAAAAAGCTTTAAACATTAATGTTATCGTATTTGCACAACAAAGCAAAAGCAATAAAGAACAACAACTTCAATAACTACTTCCTCCATGTTCTGTTGCTGCGCTTTTGTATGTCATAACTATTGCACTGTATAATTCTCGTTCAGGATAGTTCCAGAATTCAAAAGGTTAGTTCCTTAAAACGTTCCAGGACCTCAGTGGAAACACACCTATAAAGACCTTTCATCCTTTCATCCTCTTTGACCATTTGACCCCTTAATCTTTTACAGGACTTGGCCATGGGAGCAGATGCAGAAGGAGAGAAGGTCAAAGATCCCATGAGAGCAATCGTGCCCGTCCTCCTGGATGCCAACGTCACCATCTTCGACAAAATCCGCATCATTCTCCTCTACATCCTCCTCAAAAATGGTGAGACGGTCCTGTTTCAAGGCTACAAATTCAATTTCCTGTTTGGCTCAGTGTGAATGGCCTCAGTATTGTTGAGCATTTACCCCCAATCAATACAGTAAATTCCTACTGACTACATGCCACACAGCACCTGGTTATCTGTTGTATTTTTGTGTTACACTGACAGCTCTCCATCTGGCTCCACTTCTGTGTGTGTGTGTGCGTGTGTGTGTTTCTGCGTGTGTGTGTGTGTGTGTGTGCCAGGTGTAACGGAGGAGAACCTCTGTAAGCTTCTGCAGCATGCGCAGATCCCACCAGAGGACAGTGACATTATTTCAAACATGGCTCATATGGGATTGCCCATCATCTCAGAAGTGAGTCTGTCCCACATTATTCACAATGCTTTATTCACAATGCTTCGACCCGTGAATTGTTAGCTATTTAACGGCAATTATTCTAGCAAGTATATTTGTCGCTGTGATGCTGCATGGAAATGTCATAAAAATGCAGCTAATTGCAGTGTGGTAACTGCAGTGGTCTCCCTGCCAATATGGTCTACCTGGACATCATAGATACTGTTCCACTGGCTGAAATTACTTACGTGGTTACATAAATTACTGACCCGAAAGTCACGTGGTATCATGCGGCCATCATACTTGTGTGCCAGATTAAAGTTAATCTTAAAATATCCTAAAAAATTTCAAAACAGTTCACTAAAGCTAGCTAGCGTGCATTAGCTCGCTATTAAATAAGATAGCAAGCAATCGAACAAGAGGCTGTCATTGGAGTATGATAGCTATACATGAACATACATAATGCCTAAAGTAAAATAAGGTATTAATTAAATAAAATAAGGTATTAATTAGAGCTAGCTGGCTAGTGTTACACCATTGGAGTAGCTAAACAAAAATCGCTAACCCTTGGCAGTTAGCTACTATCAGTCTATAAAGTATTAAATAAAATAAGATAATAAATAAGCTAGCTTTACACGGTATCACTGCGGTGGCCAAACATTACCTACATAAACTAGCTAGCTAGCCTAACAACGTAGCTTGTATGTGATACTCAAGGGTCTTTTTGAAAGGATGACATCAGGAGTACCAGTTTGTGTTTACCGCAACAGAATAGCCCGGTTAGCTTCTCTTCAAAACTTTACGTCAATGTCGTGGTTTTAGTCTTGGGTTGTTTAGTTTATTGCTGACGTTACCTCACATTGTGGTATACCGCCTCCACCGTTTATGTTGGTGTAGCATCTTGCAAACAACCACAGGACAGCCAACTATGTACACTCTTAGAAAAAAAGGTACTAAACTGTACCTTTTCTTTTCACTGGGGTGGTACCCTTAAGGGTATATCTTTCGTACCTTTAGTGTGTATCTTTCACCTGGGAAGGTGCGTGTAGTGTAACTTTAAAGTTTAGACGTGAATTAAAGGTACACCAGTGGTCCTTAATGTCTCATTATGTACCTTTAATTAAGGTACACTATATTCACATTTCCAGGTAAAAGACACACACTAAAGGTACCACCCCGGTGACAATAAAAGGTACAGTTTCATCCCTTTTTTTCTGAGAGTCTAGTTAACGTAAAGTATGACGCTGCCTTAAGAAGAATAAATCTGTTGAGGTATCACACCATAGTCTATTATGTAACATCTTTATATGTATAGTTTGCTTTAGCTTGGCCGCTAAAGGCATGCAAAGGTACTGAGATGACGGCATTTTGTTGTTTTTTTTAGCAAGCCACAACACGGAAGAAGAAAGCTGATCGTAAAGAAAGAATCAGTGAGCAGACCTACCAGCTCTCCAGATGGACTCCTCTGGTCAAGGACATCATGGAGGTACATCTCCTTGTTCTGCAGCCACACAAATTTGGGGAAAATTACTCAATTGAAAATTGACTCAAAAACCTACATCTAAATCCCTTCTTCCAACATTTACATGCTCTATTTTTTTTTTAAAGTTCAATATTTAAACCATTATTACAGGACGCTATTGAAGACAAACTGGATCCAAAGCAATATCCATACATCTCTATACGCACGGCCTCCTCCAAAACCACAACAGCTACCAGGTAAGATTAGCTTTTACACACATACATACACCCACGCATGCCTTTTCTCTGATGTTATCCTCCTCTCCCTGCAGTGCCCGTTATGGAAACTGGCACAAGAATAAAAGCCCAGGCGAAATGCGAACAGGTCCACGGGTCATCGTCTTCATCATCGGAGGGGTGACCTACAGCGAAATGCGCTGCGCCTACGAAGTCACGCAGGCCAACGGCAAATGGGAGGCTCTCATTGGTGAGCCGGGGTGTGAAGATTAAATGTGACACATTGCATGCTCTCTGAATTTAACTGCCAAAATCTACTGCCAAAGCTAACGGCAATGAGACAGCGCTGTTCCTTTTCTGTGACCCACTGAAACAGAATGGCTATGATCAAATACCAGAGCGGCGTCTCAGTGACGGCTCCAGATGGTTTCCTTTTTTGTATCCTCTGAATATCTGCGTATAATTGTAGATAATTTCAAATCACTATATTTCTCCACTGTCTCTAGCCGCCTTCGAGATGTGCAGCCTCATGGCTCTATATTTTGGAGCAGTAAAGAAAAACAGAAAGCGAGTGTTCTTGACAAGAAAAGCATTGTTTTGGCTGAATTTTTTTATTGACTAGAATTTAAGTAGAGTAGTGAAAGTTTTATATTACACTACACCAGGTGGTAAAATGAGCCATCTTATTCAGGAAGTCTAAAGATGTCAATATTAGCTTCATTAGGTTCATGGATCAGAAGCACTATTTCTTGCTCAGAAGAAATAAAAGAGGAATGAAGTTTTTTGTGGCATTTTGTAGGCCACTTCTACACTTAATATCCAGTTGCATAGCAGATACTTTTAGCCTTACAAGTGAGGGAGAATACAATCTAAACATAGAGCTGAGGATTCAACAGTGGCTTCTTTCCTCTTTCAGTCATTAGGCTACATCAACCTTAACGACGAGCTACTACCCGCATAATTTGCGATGCATACACTCCAAAATTGCTCTGTAGCTGTAAGAGAAATCACATAATGATCATGAGGATAAAGCAGCACCAATTCACTTTATCAGAGCTGGCATTGTATGAAACAACATCACGCTTTATTCTTTCGGTGAAAATTCATGCAACCTTTCTATCTGCACAGGTTCCACACACACTGTCACCCCCAACAAGTACCTAAAGGACCTGCAGCATCAGGACTTCCTGGACCCCAACACAGCTCCAGAGGACCAGGTCACCGCTGAAGACTGAGGGACAGAGAAAGAGAGACAGAAGAAAAACTGTTCCCCTTACCCTTTTTCCCGAGCTGCACCTCCATCCACCAGGAACCAGTGGAGCTGACGAGTTCCATGGTTCTCTGATAGCCCTTTTCCAATGATGCGGTCCCGGTGCCTAATCTCGAACCGTTCCACGCATTTCTACTGCAAAAGAGCCGCTTCTTGGTCTGCAAAATGGTTTCGGTTCCAACACCAAAATGCTGCAACCAAGAACCGGTGATGTTCATCTTGATGCTATAAAACTTTCATAGTCATTTTGGAGTCATCATTCTGGACACATGATGTTTTACAGCTTTCTACAAA
>JAOUQW010000026.1:3774527-3786259 GCA_028565825.1 Olivaichthys viedmensis | reverse complement strand
TAAAACTTTCAGAGTCATTTTGGAGTCATCATTCTGGACACATGATGTTTTACAGCTTTCTACAAATGATTTGAAACATAAAGTGCATAAACACTAGAATCAGATTACAATCATTTTATAGATGCATCTGAAACAAAATGGAGTTCATATTAATGAAAACGTTGATTTGAGCAGCAACTCCAAACTTTTGAACGCTAGTGTATAGACGCTGAAGGATTTGACTTTGGATGGTAAAATATGTTCTCCAACCCAAAAGTAGTTTACAAATTGTGAAATTCTCCATAGTTATTATTTTTACGCTGTTCATTAGTGAACATCTGATCGGGCTCTTAAACAGGTGGAAATGCGGGATGGTTCTTATAAAAGTTCACTGGTTCCCTGAACAAGCACAAGCACCGTGTCAGTGGAAAAGTGGGTATAAATGTCTCAACTTTCTTGGCTCTGAACCCATAGCCTCACTGTATCGTGGTGTCATAAATTCCATTTCAAATTCATTTACACTCATTAATATGACCTGCAGTCATTCCAGTTTAGAATAGAGGACTCTATTCTCTCAGCAGTACAATATTTTATATCTTATTTAGAAGAGCGGTTTAATGTATTCCTGCTGGTTTGGATAATCAGGTCTGCGGTACACTTTAATTAAAATCCTTATGTTTATAGATTTAGAGCTGCTGAAGCTCTCATAAGACTGTGTTTGATTTCTGCCTTTTTTGCCATATCTCCGCTTTGCAATTGATGAAATTTACTTGTAAGGCCCGTTCTACAACATGCCTTCCTATTAGAAAACTCTCGAAGGCAAATCGGACCAGAACCATAACATTTTAGATCACGTGATGTTTTTCATGGTTACGTAACCCGTAAGGCGAATCAATACCGCCCCTAGTTTCAACAATTCAGCTAAATATACCAGTGTGATGAGTTAAGTGAGTGTGCATCAATTCAGAAAATATAAAGATTGGATGTCTAGCATTGTCTAAGGATATTATTTTGTTTATTGAATAGCCGTGTAATAAATATTGGACCTCTACATGACCCACTATATGGAGACATAATTCACCTGAAATATGAATGAATTAAAGAATTTTTTTTTTTTTGATGTTTTTACCATAAGTAATGCTGTATTAGAATCTATACTATATTTAGATCCTTGGTTATTAATAACAAACCAATTTTATCGTCAATGAAAAAAGAGGAAGAATGAGCTTCATCATTTTTTTTCTGGTATCATGCATTTCTTGGGACACATTTAAAATGAACTTTTAATTTATCTCTTTTATTCTCATTTCAAAGATTTAGGATTGTGAGTCATTTTTAAACTTTTGTGGTCTCCATTACTTGTTATGTCTTTACGTTTGTATTTCTTGTGATATTGTTGAATTTTGTGCTGCACTGTGTTTATATTGCCTATACCCAATCTTACATCTCACCTTATTGCTCCTTTAGTCATGTTTGTTGAAGGTTTGTTGGCTTATTAGCTTTAGTTCTGTCTATACCGGATTGTTTGGCGCACTCTTTGCAGTATGTCTCTCACATGGTTTTCTTTTCGTTGATATTGTGATTTATTTATTACTTTAATTCTGTGCAAAATGGCAGTGAGATGAATATATTCTCAAGCAATGTTGTACTGATGTCTAACAAAAAGGTGTATGTGAGTGGACATTTATTTAGCTGTTTGTGAGCACTTAATATCCCCATGGTTATATAAATACATCATAACTGAAGAAAGGTCCTTTATTCATAAATACATAAGTTAATAAATGAATTGCAATAAATATATCATTTGTTGAACTAAAGATTTTCTTTTGGGTACTGAGTAAGGTTAGGATTAGGGTTTGCCTAGTTTATGTTTGAGTTAAGCTAGTGTTATGCTAGGATTTGGTTAGGGTTAGGGTTGAGCTAGGGTTAGAGTTGGAGTTAAGCTAGGATTATCCTAGGTGTGGACTAGGGTGAGGGCTGGGCTAGCGGTAGAGTTGGGCTAGGGTTAGAGTTGGGCTAGGGACATAGTCAGGCTAGGGACAGAGTTGGGCTAGGGTTAGGGTTTTCCCAAAGTCAGGGTTAAGCCAGGGTTAGGGTTTTCCTAGTGTTAGGCTTGGGCTAGATTTAGGGTTAAGACAAGCCCGAGGTTGGGTTATGGTTGTGATAGGGTTAGAGTTTGTTTAGGGTTGGACTAGGAATAGGGTTAAATGGCTTAGAGTTTGCCCAGAGTAAAGGTTTGCCTAATGTTAGGGTTTGCTTATGTTTTGGCTAGGGTTGGGCTAGGGGTAGGCATAGCATTATTTAGTTACAATGATACATACGTCAATGGAAATGCTACACAAAGACAGTAATGTGTGTGTATTAAGTTACTTTAGTTATGACTCTGTTTTTTCAACTATTCTACAACTTTTTGCTGGTCAGTCTTTTGATGTCTTGTGCACTTGCTCTTACACTCATTTAGACACAAGGGGGCACCAAAAAACCATCCAGATCTGAGCAACAACACCGAGGACAGATTTGTTTTTTCACAGAGAGCCATTCTTTAAATAATCAGTCTGAGCTAATTCTCTCAAGCATAACAATAAAAATCACAATGATAATAATAGTAATAATATTTGGATAGAGACACAGATATCAAACCCCAGTTTGTTAATTATTAAATCCTTTAATTCATGTTTCCAAAGTGCCATAATTCATGAACAAGCAACAGTAGAATATTAAATCAAACTCTAACTGCACACCTAGTACTGCATTGCCAGATCAGTAACTAAAGTCTAATACTCCTAAAGCCAAACTTGTTAGAATATCATCTACATCCCACAAACACTATTTTACTGACTTTCTTTTAGGTTTGGGTCAAACGTAGAAGAGAAGCAGATCACCTATTTAATAGATTGCATTGTGTGCAGGATGAGACAGTTCTACCCTATTAGATAAGGTTTTAATTACATCCGTGAACAAGGATTATGTATTGATAAAGCTATTGAAATCACGGTATCATAACATAATATCATACCTGTAATTACAAAAGACAATTAAGATAATTAATATTGATATATCCAGCTTTATATATTCATAAGTTTAACAATGCTCTGCATGTTATATAGGGCTATTTGGGGGATATGACATGCATTTATATCAACAAAACTAAAAAAAATTATAAGATTATATCAGTGAATTATATATCTGATCTTCTCAAAAATACTGATTATAAACATCTCAATAATCCTATAATTCTATCATCACAAGTCATTCTAAAAATAGATCTGTCATTGCTTTGAGCATCACATCTCTGAAATGGCAAGCCTTTGAGGCTTATCGATGATTGTTACAGATAAGAAACAAGAGCGAGAGCCAGAAAGGCCAAGAGGAAGAGTGCGGAACAAACCGAGTATTGAACCACGCTGCAAACTCTCAGAGATCAGCTGTCCCTCTTATTATAATTATTTTCTCTCATTTACTAATCAAACCGGCGGAAAAAAAACTGTCCATATGTTTGTCTAATTCCTTTACATTGTGTAGAGGAGTTAAAACAGCCTTAAACATCTCAAACGTGTCGATCACATCATGGCAGGGATGTAAACATCTCAAGAAAGTAAAAAAAAGAAAGAAAGAAAAGAGAAAAACATACACAAGACTGTTTTCTATTACCATGTTCTATTATTTCCTTTGTGGGCCAAATGTGGTTGTGTCTCAAATCGCATACTCGTGTACTATTCTAGATAATTTTTCAGTGTGCATAACTGTCTGGTGTGTTGAAATACGACTGAGAAATATGAATGGATAATGGGCTATATTTGCCAAACAAATGAAGTAAGGAGCAAAGGACACTTTTTGCAGTAACCTGTCTCATCATGGAACGGAGGGGGAGGGGCTTGTAGCAGATAACAGACAGAACCCACATGGCCACCAATGACAGCAGTAGAGAGTTTGTTTGCGGTGCTGTTTTTTGTCTGTGCTAAAACTGTACTTGTTAATGAAGTGTACATTAAAATGAAACATACACGCAGTACAGAAAACACTGTTGGTTAAGTTAGCTAGCTAACGTCAGATAGCACAAGCCTGATTTCTGACTATTGGCAAAAGGTTTGGTACTTTACATCGCTCAACGTGGCCACAAACCACTTACTTTGATAGGAAGGAGCCATTTGACTGACATGCAAAAGGACCAACTGCAGTCCGCGTAACTCTGGCGCGGAGGCTGACACTAAGTAACTGAACGCAATCCGGCACTATTGTTTACATCACATGCCTTTTTAAAGACAACCTAAAATCAAAACCTTTTTTACCCTGTTAGCTCGTATCCTTGATCAGATTGTTTTTTACGTCATTTTATGTCATGTTTCACCTCCCCCTTCCCCCTGAGTTAGCTCTCACTCGCAGTGAAACCGATTCACTTTTCACAAGCCAATGAAATACAGATGGATAAAACCAAAGTCCCGCCTGCCCAAATATGCCGTTTCACTCGGAAATACATCACGTTGCGGGAAAAAAATGCTTCTGAATTTCTGTTTCACGTTGCCTTTAACATTGTTGCCCTTAAAGGTGCAGTTTGTACTGTTTAAAATAATTTCTAGGCCTGTAATAATCACATAAGTCTTCAAACATAACTCAGAAAAACTGTGATTTTCAATGTTGCCATGCAATGCATCTAACTAATGTCTTTATTTTAGGCTTCTGTTAACATTTTTCTGGCCCAGAAATTAGCTCCGCCCCCAGCTCTGCCCATTTTCCTTAAAAAAAAGCAACTCACCATATGTAGTTTCACCACAGGGAGTGTGGTCGGTTTGGGGCAAAGGCAAATAAATGCTTGTCAATGTTTTCAGTGCAATTGCAGTTCACCTCGCAGGCAGCAGGGGGCTGTAAACATTCCAAACTGCTCCTTTAAGTACAAATTGGTTAGTTCATGTTTTTTGTACCATTCTTCTAGAGTAGTACGTATTGAACATTTCCAAGTATTAGGTCATAGTGTGTGATTTGAGACACATTTGTGTATCAGATTAGGGTTGTTGGGGTTGCATGAGGAATGAAATTCAAGCTAACAGTCTTCTTCAGATTTTCTTTAGCCTAGCTTTGTTTTGCCATTTAGACATCTGCGTCTAAAGTGCTATAAACTCCCCATCATGATTTATAATATGGGACAGAGAGCGAGATGAGGGCGAGCCACCAGTCACAGATAGCGCTCATACTCAGGCAAAGTGGATTTTAAGCACTATCCATTAGCTCCCGCCATCTATCTCTGGCCTGCACTGGGATGTCCTTGAGCATGGGGCAGAGACGAGTCATTTCAAGCTTTCTTTTTGCCGCTGCTGAATAAGACGGATTTAAATAATCAACATAAAACCCAGCGTTTGTGCCATTATCATATCCTACATCATAAACACGCACGGCTCAGATACAAGACTTGGATGCCTGGTGGCACATAAATACAGAATGAAAGCAAAGCAGGTTGTGATTTTTCTAACGCTAAAAAGTTTGTTAAACAAGCTATTCCAATGGGTGCAGGCGAGTGTGCAAGTGTGATCAGGTAAGATGAAGGATATTCTTGATTGGGGGGGTTCCACATTGGGCAAGTCCTGATGCATATGTCCTGACAGTCCACCTGTGTCCACGTTCAATAAGGTGCAATCTCTCTTTAGCTTTATGTCATGGTTCTGTGTCGCCTTCTATAGGGCAACGTTAAAGTCGGCGATCAGGAAGTCGATGTAGTCCTTCTCTTTGGTCTTGAAGGCTTCAGCGATAAGACGCGCAGCATCCCGATGCTCCAAGCCTTTGAGGGACACTCCGTTGACCTCCAGGATCACCTGACCCACCCGTAACTGCCCGCAGAGATGTGCCGAGCCCCCTTTCTGAGAAAGAAACAGAATATTTTTAATTAACATTTTGTTTTTCTTTATTTATTTATTTTAACTTTTGAATTTATTATTTTTCTATTTTTATTTTTTACATTTTAGTTCTTCTACAGTTTTTTTCTACAGTTTTACAAACTTTAAAATAATACACTTATCATTATAATTTTTTTTATATTCACACACTCCCCAGCTATGGCTATACAAGTATACCACTGTTATGGCAATAAAGCTCCTGAAATAGGATTGGATTAAACTGAACTGAACTGAAAGAGCACTGAAATCAAGATGTGTTACACCAGGCAGAAGTTTTGGAAAAATAACAGACCGGACCATTCATCAAAACTGCATGAGAGACAAGAGAGGGGAGAAAAATGAGAGTTCCCTGGGTGTGATGTGGCACTTTGTATTTCGAAGTCATTAGCCAGCCTTCTGTCAAGGTAGACGAACAGCACCAATCTGCTCTAGAGAGAGAGAGCCAAGCAGAGAGAGAGAGTCCAGGCTGTGGACAGATGGTTGGACACAGGCCAGTCCTGACAGCTTCATGGCTGCACCTCTGTTCTCTCATCAGCACTCATTAGCTGTGCAGGGCAAAGAGGCAGTGAGCTCACAGCTCCATTTCCACAGTTCCATAATGCACTTCTCATTCCTGCACAAAAGCTGGAAGACCCCCTAGATCTATCCTGAGCCCGTCCCAAGTTTCTCCAAAATCAGACCAAGGGGTCGTTTATTGTATTAGGAAAGACATTATGTGTTTAAATGTAAATTTGACTCAGATGCGTTTGAGTTTCCACATCTGCATATCAACTGTCACCTAAGAAGGCTGGCAAAGAAGGAAATTTGGAAAATGAACTGGAAAACTGTACTTAATTGGAAAAAAAAAAAAGACAGCCTACATCACTTATTCACCCAAACATAAACCCTTTAACCCAAACAGGCTGCGCTAAGATACAGGATCAGTAATATTTAGTTCATTCTTTTATCAAACAGAGGGGCAGCTTTCTGACTTTATGACAATTATGTTACCCCATTGTCATTATGTGCTATTGACATTAATTATATAGAGATGCCATTACCTACATTAATTATTTTAATTATTTAGAGATGGCCCCTTGTCCAGATTAGTTGGATGTTGTTGATCCACATCATTTGTTGTGGACTACCAACTTTACTTAAGAACAGTGTTCATAGGGCTACATGACACCTATGGCTATGTCACATTATCACCATTATATGACTTTGACATACCAAGAGTACACTGAGCTACAAAGTCAGTTGTTATTACGCCTGAATGAATGCCTATTTTTGTCATGTTCTAACGTAAGTCGGCACGCAAAGTGTCATTACACAACATTATGTCAAGAAAGATCTATGTCGCTTGACTCAGGTGTTATGTCAACTTGACATTTAAATTGATGAAAGCAGTGTTTATGTAAGCTAAGGCTTATTGGAGTAAGTCTTTATAAATGTTTATGTAGGTTTAAGTCAGTTGTCATGAAGGGTTTATGTAGGTGTCATGTAGGCCTATGAACACCACTCTTAAGTAAAAAGTGTTACCACGTTTGGTCTGGTGGAATCCCCCTGGGAGTTTCGGTACTATTCGAATACTACTCCATCGTTTCTTTTCCAGGCCTTGATCTGCCAGATGTGAGCTGCTAAATCTGGTATGCCAATTCTGTCAAATTAAATTCAACACTGTCCCTTTTAGGTGAAGAGGATTCAGTTCCAACCCTCACTCATAAAGAAAATATTACAGACAATACAGGGCAAATCATTCTTACTACAAGGACAAGGACAAACTTCGCAGTCCGCTGTTCTCCACTGCTCATCGGAGTGTGGCCTTATCGCTAAACACACTGTGAGTGGTAACTAGGGGCGGACAGATATCAACATTTCATAGCTACTGTCCTGAATGAATAATTTAGCCCACCAGTGCAATGACAAACCGAGTGCGTGCCTTATCTTTGAAAATATTATGGCTGTGGTAATATGGTGAAAGTTCAGTATGTGAGTATGCCCTGTGTCATGTTGTATTTCATCCTACTGTGCATATATGAGATACAGATGGGATGACAAAAATCTACTTGACTTAAATTTTGTAATTAATAAGTGAACAACTGAATCATTTCAATTACTAATTGCCATAACAGCTCACAGTTCCTTTGATCCATGTTCCACCAAAGCTACTCAACACTAATACAGTATGGCATGTCATTTCTGAGGATGATTTTCTAAACTCAAGGCCCTGAGGTTATGCACATGTTCAAGACAAATTTCCCACATTGTCGTCAAGGTCGATTTTGACATGTGAGACATAAGTGGGTGAATAAGAGTCTCCATCAAGCAGCACTACAGCTCTGTGCTGTGTTCTAATCAGGAAAATGGCATCTCGAGAGCACGTCGTTTTGATTCAACACTAGACTCGGCACTGATGAAACTCACAGCAATCAAAGAGCGGATGGATGAATTGTGACTGCTAACACATGCAACCCAAAGGTGTTGTTTTATTAGAAAAAGGGGCTTCTGCACCTCACTTTTGTTTATAATAATAATTATTATTATTATAATAATAGATATAGCACTTTTTATTTTGAGTCAAAAAATCTCAAAGTGTTTTAAATAGAAAAGATTAAATCAAATTTTCACAATAAAGCACATTAATAGAATAATCTATAAACAGATGTACAAACAGAGTAGGTGTGCGTCTCTCAAATCCACACAACAAACAAAATGAAGAAATAATTGGCATGGAGTAAATTACATGGGCCTTTTAATCAAACATTAAAAAACATTGAGCTATTTGCACTGCTGCTGGACTGATTGGTGGCGCAGCAACTCGAGTATTTTTTGTAAATGAAAAAAATCTAAATTATTTGTCTGTAAAAGGCCCCATGCTTAAGTTTAAGTCCAAAAAGTCTTGAGGTTAGGGCTGGATGATATGGCAAAAATATCATAAAGCTATACTTGAAGGCATTTTCATGATATATGAAAAGTGCGATATGTATCACGATATTTAATTTTGCTGACAAAACATTTTTTACATACAGTGCTCCATTAAAAAAATATTTTTTTAAATAAAAAAAAATAAAAAAAATTGGAAATACACAAAAAATATAAATAAAAAAGTTAAATGATTATTTTTTTTACATTTACAAAAATAAAGTATTCAACAGCGAACAAGAAGGAAAAATCAAGAAAAAAGATTTTAACATCCAATAACGTTCTGTAAGTAATAATACGAGTCGATCAGTGTTATAGAAGTATTGACGATACTCGCAATATTCTCAGAGAAAGTGTATAGTGATACAAGTTATCGCAATATTGATATTATATCGTCCAGGCCTACGTGATGTTGTCATTTTTAGATACTGTTATATATACCGTTACCTTCCAAAAGTAAAAAAAATAAAATAATTTGTGATATAAAATGTTGGCTATATCACACACCTCTAATGCATATGTTATGTCTGTGCACGTCACCTGTACAAAATGCTTCAAGCTGACAGGTTTAAATACACAAGCAGACACATCTGAGTACAAAACTATGTTACATCAAGGAGAAAGTCTCTCACTATTATATACAGAAAATACAAAGGAGACAAAAGTGAGCCTTTATAACACACAAGCACACACAGAGACACATAAAACTTATCTACAAAAGCAGGCCCTGACTCCAGAATATGCTAATTCATATCGTTGCTGTCCAATGAAAAACATGTATCTCCAAAATTCCAATTTTTCAGGAACACATAAAAACACACTTTTCTTATCATTAATCATAGACAATAAATCCGAAATTCACGGTGGGATTTGTCAGCTTTTCATTGGTCATTTTGATGTTAACTGCTGTGGGGTAGATCGAGGTTTATGCCCACATTCCATATATGATAAAAAGTAAAAAACACAAAAAGTAGAAACATGTTTTTCTTTGGACAGCTATGATATATTACCACACCCCCATAGTCAAGTAAAGCGATTCATATTTATATCCCTAAACAGAAAGAAACAAACACAAAAAAAAAAACCTTAAAGAAACACCCAAAGAGTGTTATACTGCAGGTAAGACTATTAGTTACAGAGGTCAATAAGGTAAAGTTAATACTAAAGCAGTTAAAAGTATGTAGCACATGAGAGTTTTAGGCTATTAGTTGCATGACTAATTGTCTAACAGGCAGTTATACGAGCAGTGCTGTTCCACTGACCCACAGCTTAAGTGTTCATGGGCAAATTGCTTTTTAAGGGGACCTTAATGTCTCCCAGTGCCGTTCTGGCTTAGCCTGGCCATCTAAAGGTTGGTTAAACAGACACTTTCGCCTCATTACCATCCTCTCAGAATTTAGGAGTTAAAAGTGACTTAACCTTTATTTGAAAACATACTGTTCTTATAGAAATGCCTCCATCATATTCTCTTGGGTCTAGGAAATATGGCTTTAAAAATAGCTGAATAAGACTACTTTAAAAAATATCAAACTACATTTCCCTTAAGCTGTTGTGACCATTTTTCTTTTTATTCTACTTGGTTGATCACTGATGTTTTTACACCTAAATACGTTTTTACATCTGGGTAAATGGCTCACCCTTTGACCTTTGCCATCTGTGGCATTTTTAGGCACTGCTGATACACACCTGTATGGTGGTGATGCGTGGCAAAGGCTGTCTGGTGTTGGCGCCACCTTCCACAGCGATGCCCAATGTATTGGCACTCTTGGACACCCGTACCAATGTAGGCTCAGACAGCCCTGTCTATAAAACAGAGAGAGAGAGGAAGACAGAAAAAGAAATAGATATTTCTTATTATATTTCTCAGACAATAATAAGCCATTTTAGAGATGTTACTTACATGGGAATAAAATGATAAACCAGCATCTAGGCAAAGCAACACAGGCAAAGTGGCAAGCGGGCTCGACCCCGAGAATCCATCGCGTGTGTGTCCGTCCACCTCAGAGTTAAAAAGTGCTCAACTATTGTGGTCGCGACGCGAGAATCACAGCGGCGTTGGCCAAAGTTTCTAGTCTAGCTAGCAAACTTTGTGGACATAGAAGCAAAATTTAGCATATGATGTGTGTAATCTTTTCTAGTAATTAGTGTGTAATCTTTTCTAGTATTTAAATTACTATCAAGATTGTAACATAGCAGCTAGCGTGTAAGTGTGCTCTTATTTCTATTTATATGCAGATCCGCTAGCAAAGCGGTGGATTATGATTGTGATAACTAACTAACGAAGTTACCTCAGTTGCAGGTTTGACTGACTGATTTATTAATCTGAGTCACTCATTCACATTTCTACAGGACTTCATCAAAATAGATATATATTTGGTTAAAATAATGAAAAAGGTCAAAGTTAACAAATGTAATTTATTTTTTCTTTTCTTTTAAAAAAATATGTAGCCTATAGACAAGCGCTAGCTCTGTTTAGTGTTGCTATCATTATGTTACCATGCGGGAGAGGTATGAAAAGCATTGCTGAGTGGTGGGAATTCTGACCTTTCATAGAGGAGGTAGAGAGAGTCAGGAGGAACGGAGAGTGATTCATCACCTCCCGTGTGAAAAGGCCTTTAGAATTTTGGTCAAAATACATACAAAGAGATATTTTTTCTTGTTTGAGCTGTAGATTAGTCTACATGAGCCTTACCTTCCCATAACTTGAAGAACTTAGAAAGCAAGAAGGCAATTCAGTTCAATTCAGCCACAAGGACAAATATTATATTATATTATATACTTATTTATTATATTTAGCTTATACTAGGCTATTTGCACATACTGAGACATTTGAACAGCCAACATATTAAAATGTTACACCAATAAAATGTTGTGGCTCCCATAGTGGTATGATTGTTGTTGAAATGTCTCAGTATGTGCAAATAGCCTAGTATAAGCTAAATATAATAAATAAGTATGGAGCTG
>JAOUQW010000026.1:3729082-3746010 GCA_028565825.1 Olivaichthys viedmensis | reverse complement strand
ATCGATGTGCACATGTTTTTTTTCCCCTTCTTTGTGCTAATGCACTTGATGCAGTGGAATCAGCAGAGGGAGCGAGCTATCATTTGCTGGTGTACAGTACCCTGTAAGGAGAAAGAGAAAAAAACTGAGAATAAGAGCTCAAGCACCTGATTTAATGCTCCCAGAACCTCAAAGATCACTCATTGACTTAAAGAGGACGAGCTTCTTTCATCTTTTTCCAAACCTCTCCATGCTTTTATCATATCTATACTCTAGCCATTTACAATGTAGATCACCTTATACAGTGTGTGTATAAATATATATATATACCTTGCTCGTGACATTTCCACAATTCACATTCAGTCTCACGTCTATAAATCCCTCTTTGCTGTCAAAAGTGGAGCGTCTGCTCATGACCAAGCCTGAAACACTATAATAGCACTGATCTGATCCAAGGTGAGCCTCGGCTATCTTGAGGAGGAAAGGACATCCTGCCTCGCATGCACAGCTGACAGCCGTTCCTCTATTTTTCCCTCTCAGCGTTCTCCAGCTGGTCATGAAACACGTGCCATTATGCCACGGGCAGGCACTGTAGAACACAAGCAAACAAGGTGCTCGCCTCAGCCGTGGCCCTACATCCATCTCGAGATTGGCCCAGACAACAGCGGCCACGACTGACTGATAAATGTGTCTACAGAGACTCGGCTGCAGCTCCAGCCATATCCAGCCAGGCTCTGGTGGGGCCAGACATTAATTAGGCCCAGAGCAGGGCCTCGCAGATGGGACAAACATCATGGCATCAGTCAAGATGAGCTTCTCTGAGGTTCACACATAGGTCTTCGTTAAAGTGCTGGAGAAAGAGCTGTCGACAGGAGCTGATGGGAGGCCGTTCTTTGGATACACACTTTGCACTCCCAGGTCAATGCACTTAACGTCACTTTTACCAACAAATTGTCTGGGATGGTGGCCAAAAATGTCCAACTTGTTAATCGTGCTATCAGCTCTTGATTCAAACTAGGGGAGTTCTCACACCTGCACTTTTTTCTGGATCAGAGGTCATTTGCACCGAGAGTTCGGTATGTTTGGTCAAGTGTGAATGATTTTTGAAAGTTTTTAAACCCTTTGCAGTCCAGGACATTGATCTCTGGTCCAGTGTTAATCAAAAATTGTAAGATCAGTGTCCTGGTTTCCTAGCAGTGAAAGGCATGTTGTGGTCTGCAGAGGAAGTGGAATGCCGTCTAAATATAAGGAGCAATGAAGGCATTCAAACGCAATGACTAGAACTCATAAAAACTATTTACTATCCGTGTTTTTTTACGTTTAATTTTCTATCTGTGCAGACACGTTGATGAGGGGCTGAGGGGCTGGTTATCGACCCAAGAGGTTCACTCTCCCACAGGGAGAGCAAAACCAATCAGACACCTGTCTCAATTCCCACATAATTAGAGTAACAGCAGAGAGAAAAGCCACTCCAGACAGTTAGCTCTTTATTACCACCACTTTGCTTTATGGCAGAATGTCACAGCTCCAACACCTTACTAAACACATTACCCACTGTTGGTCAAGAAAGAGAGAGATTTACAATTGTCTTAAAGGAGCAATTTGTAACTTCAAGCTCCCTTCTGCCTGCAAGGTGACTTGCAATTGCAATGAAAACATTGGCTTCTTCTCAAGGAACAAGGAAAAGAGGCCCCCAGAGCGAGGGTACACAGGTGCTTCCTAAACAGAAGTCTTTCTTTAGATTGTGACCTAATTCTATGATATTAATTCTGCACCTTTATTTTCACATCTGCAATAATTTATAAGCCATGATGGGAACACCAGCCCTTCATAAACATAAGTACTTTCGAATTCTGTCAGCTTTGTTATTTACCACTTTATTTCATGTAAATCATATACTAATTATCCCATTTAAGACACACAAAGGCCACCATAAATATAGTTGAAAGTGCTTTCCAGGCACATTTGAGCAGTGATTAGATAATAAAAACAACAAATGGGCTACAAAATGAATAAGAATGCTGAAATAAAATAAAACAGTGGGTACAAATTAAACCCTCCCCCATCTATTGAAAGTACGGTAAATGAGCATGGCGTAATTTATGAATAGAAACAAAGTTGTGCACATATGGAAATTAGAAATGGTAAAGACAAAGTCCACTATCTACAATGCTAGGTGTAATGTCAGGGTAGATGAGGCAGGACACAAGTGCGTACTTCCGGTGTGTTCTTTATTTGGGCAAATCCATAAATTGTCATCATAATCCAAAGCAATGATCAAAATACCGGCAGACAGAGTTAAACACAAGTTAGGTCTAAAACAGGAAACACAGAGTATTACTAGGAACACAGAACTAGGAACTAAACAGCTCAGAATTAACAACAATACTTCACAATGAGATAAAGAAACAGGAGGGTATAAACAGACAAACTAATCAGAAGGTAACAAGACACAGGTGAACATGATAAGGGTAATGAACCAATGACAAGATGTGGGTGGATACAGGACCAAACCAAAACAAAGACACATGTCAGAACAAAAGCACATGGCAAAGCAAACACATGAAGCGGCGCTCGTGTACTGACAGAGGAAGTTCATGACACTAGGTAGCACAGTGTTCTTATATTTCCATATTTAGATAATTGCATTTCTTTTTCTTAAACATGTTATGTTAGTTAAGCGCTAGCTTGTATTTTGACCAATGTGTAACAAACCAAATTCTTCCACAAAATTAGACCTCGCTGATCATGGTCAGACTGGAGGCTGAGTGGGAGATTGGAGAACAATGAAGAGCTGAGATACAGGTCTGAGATACAAGTCTTACATTTTTTCCTGTTATAGCACAGACCTGATGAGCTAATTATCAAACCCTTCATCAGTTAACGCGGGTGTGCTGGGGCAGGGAAACTACGCAGGGCAGTGGGACCTGAGAACTTGAGTCGAGAAACCATGAGTTGCATCTCAAATGGCACATTTTGCTAACTTTTAGTGCAAGTAATGTGATCACACTGGGAAAACTCAACAAGAAATAGTTTACTATTAATACTCAGAATATGTACTAGAACCACTGAAAAAATGGAACGGCGGTCGTAGCTCTAAATAGCAAAAGGGGAGGGGCCCACCAGTGGCTGATGTAGTGTTTGCAAAATGGCCAAGGGACCAAGTGAGAAAGCCACTACACCAAGGATGCCAATAAGAAGCACCAAGTTGAGACAGGTCATTGTGGGGCTCCTCCCCTTCTCCCTCCTTCCGTAAAGCTGTGACTGCCAGGGGCAAAAAGTGTGCACCATTTTGGCGGTTCTAGTACATAATCAGAGTATTAATATTATAGTTTCTGTAGAGGGTGTTCTGATGCAAGTCAATGACATGAGGTAATCATCAAAATCCAGTTCTAGCTCTAATCCAACAGAGCTGATCTGGTTAATCCTGTAGACTGATTATCTGGAGCGAGCATGTTGCAATTAGGGTTAGAACTGAATTCTGTAGGAAAATTAGTGATCACTGGAACAGCGTAACTGTATTTAAAACTACAATCTGCAGTTTTAAGAGAGAGCAGTTTGCAGGACAGGCATAAACAGTAATGAATGGCTTATGGAACTGCACTATGCAAATAACAAAGTAAAGTGGATTATGTTTCCCAGCTCTTGCAGAGTCTTGCATTGCTGTATTAGTGTTTGTGCACTTTATTGTGCATTTGCATGTGTGTAGCCAACATATGCACGCATGTGTTCATGTGTGTGCCCATGCACATATGAGTGTGCATGTGTGTGCGGGTAGTGACAGCGAGACATCCCAGCTCTAAGCATTTAAAAACTGGAAGAATTGAGCATCAACTGATCAAGTGTCTCCTCCCAATGACCCTGCGCATAATCACACAGCTCAGTTCCACTATTTTAAGAATAAATCTTGGCTTTTAGGATTACACTGTGACTTTCACCATCCAAACAATCACACCAAACCAACACCCAATTTTGTTTTTCAAAGTAAGATTCAGAAGAAAAAAACAGGAGCTTTTCATTTCAATATTTTCATTGTAGCACAAAGACAGGGAGAATACTGATGTCTATTTCCAGACCTGTGAGATGTGGTTCTGCATTAGCAAGAGACAGAGTTAGATATTGAGTTGTTTTCCTCCACTCTAGGAAGCAACCGTAACTGCTGGCCTCCAAAACACTATTTACTGGAGTCTAGAGTAGAGAATGAGAGAGGAGAGAAATTGGAAATGTGAGCACCGGGTTCATTTGCCTCTCCAATGGTTTATCTATAATGAGCTGATTATGCCATCCTACAGATCTGCTCACAAAACTACACAGCGATACACACCGAGCAGGAATTTACTTCCTCCTAATAGCCAGCAATGACAAGCAGCAGCACATAGACTCGGGGTCTGACTAAGCTGTTTGCACCCGTTTTTAGCTTAAACACGCAGTTTAAGGCAACACCATTCTTTATCTCGCTAATATTATGCATTTGAGGCAAGAAAACACAAAAAGTGGGAAGTGCGGCTGATGACATATTCTGTTCGATGTACTGAACTGTAAGCAATTAGTGGAGGCCAGTTTTGCACATTATTTTGTCTGCCTCCTAAAACCAGGTGTAAATTAGCTCCATGTATGTTGTTCAGTGCAGTATAGTCAGTGTTGCCAGGTTCCCGGGTTTTCACACATAATTGGGCTACTTCTGAACTTTTTATATATATATATATTCTTTATTTATGACAAAATGTGTTATAATTTGAGACCATTTTAGCACCTTGGGGAAAGAACTAGTCAGGCAAACTCCATGTTTTAATACTGTTTGTCCATTGGGCTGCTTTTGTCACGCAGATCTTGCAACTCTGGCCATAGCACATACATCACGAACACATAGCCTACATCAATTTCCTCACATCTAACAAAGAAATTTAACACACTAAACATGACTCTTGTGATATTGACTATTTTCTAAATGTAACAGGTGCCGTAGTCGAAAAATGGAATACAGTTTAATTACACACTTTTATAAGAAGCAGCTTGTTCAGTCTTTTTATTAGAGTAAAACCAATTAGGAATCTAATGGCATATCAGCTGCATTAATTCCCTCCACAGCGTTAACTTGTTCATTTAATAACAACTTCATTTATTAACACATTTATCTCTTCGTTACTGAACTTGTGTTTTCTCTTTAGTACACTAAAGGGCTCTTCAGTATGTCCCACTGGGGGAACCCTTAAAGGCTTTATGTAGAACCCTACAACATAGGGTTTGGGAAGCAAAAAACCCCTAAGGAGCCTGTTTCTCTAAGAGTGCAGCATTGTAAAAGGTTATTCAGTATGTCCTGCTAGGGAAACCCTTAAAGGGTCTATGTAGAATCCCTTTAGAAAGCTAAGAACCCTTAACTATCCAAATAACTCCTGAGGAACCATTTTCTCTAAGAGTGTAGCAACCGAAAATGTTTTTTGGTTTGTTCCTCAGGGGAAACCTTTAAAGGTTCTATGTAGAACCCTACAACAAAGGGTTTCCCTTTCCTCAAAGGTTCTATGTAGAACCCCTTTAGGAAGCTAGGCCCATTAACCATCCAAACAACCAATAAGGAATACTTTTTATAAGAGTGTAGCATAATTAAATAATAAGACAATCCCCCAAGATTAGAAACCTTAATTAACGTACTGGTTAACGTTGGTTTTTATACCTGTTTTTTAAGACAGTTCACAGATCTTGCTGTAGTGTTTGCTTTGACATTTCTGAAGGTTGAAACTACGTGCCACTGCACCAAACACTCCACTGCATTAGCAATAAAATGTGCATATCGACATAACCACAGCCTCAGCAAGTGCGCACATGCCCTAATCCTAACTTGTTGATTTGACATGAAGAAATCATAGTGGGTACATTTCAAATACAGATGGAAATAAAATATCAATAATAGTGATATCACATAACAACATTAAGACAAAAAAAAGATAGAAAAAGGAGGCAGCTGGGGAAGATGATTTTTGTCTTCTTTTTTTTTTTTTACCAGGGGGAAAAACCATCCCCCCTGAAATCAAGCCCTGGCCAAAGCTGTACAGAGATTTGTGCTTTCTGTCTTCTTACACACCAAATGCAGCCAATGAAGACGTATTACGTGGGTTAGATGAGGTCTCAACTCTGCAGTGCTCTTTGGTCTGAGTCTGACACCTCAGTTCTCTTTCTCTCATTCAGTCAGCACTAACCTGTTTTGGAAAGCAAAGCAATTCCCTGAGGTTGCTCAAACACTCGCCCGGCTCTCACTTCAACGATACTCAGCAAACTGACGGAAGCCAAAGCATCCTTACCATCATCTTTTTATCCACGACTCTATGTCAAGATGTCGAGCGCTCCGCCAGCTTCCTGAATTTGGCATTGCTTTGTCTCTTGGATTGTTGTGGCAGCATTACACTATAGACTGGGATATCAATAAAGCACATCAATGAGCCTAAATATACTCCAACACTAGCAGCACTGGCAAAACTGTTGAGTTCTCTTCCCACGTCAAATAAACAGACACATAACAAGGGTTGGACTACATCAGTGCCACTTTGCCTTTATTTCAGAGCCAAGATGTCAAATATGAACAAATATAAGAGTGGCTGTAACTGCGGCTTCAAGCAGTGGGTGTACTGAAAGCCAGAACTGAATCAATAGCCTACCGCAAGTTCTGCGTAAAACAAACTAAAGCAAACAGCAACTAGGAGCTCCTTTCTGGAATGTAGTGAGACTCCACGCCTTGTCACCACAACTTGCCTCCACAGTCACGATCACACATTATTGATTTGTGACCTTTTTCAGTTTTGATTACATTTAATCATACTTTTTAATACTATTATACTATTTAATACTATTATTAACAATATTAGTAGGCTTATACTTTTTTATTTCAATACTATTTTGTTATTTTAATTACTTTTTTTTTTTCAAGCTTTAGTTTTTAAATGTGATGCACCTTATGGACCTGGCTTGTAACTCATCCCCTCAAATCACTCAAATTTAGCAGACTGGAGGCAAGATTCTTTACAAGGGTGAGCTTTTACTTAAGTAGCTTTTGAGTGCATCATTGCTGAAAAAGAGGGACCTGGCAATGAACCCACACTAGCAGGATCTGACAAATGAACGTATGTTTGCACTCAGAAAATACATGTACGTGAAGTTAAAAAGCCAAAACACACCATATTCGAACGCAGGCTACATTCAATTATGATGTATAACAACAACAGGTTTTTTAAAATTATCATAACCTTTTAGTCGGTCAGAGTTGACTAATGATAAAAGCACTCACTGAGCTACATGAGAAACGTCAGGCCTAAATATATTCAAAAGGTCTTTTGAATGCAATACTTATTTTTGTTGTCTGAGTGTCGTATAATTAACCAAACGCTTACGTCCAGGAAAGTTTCTCACATTATAGATACTGAGCTGTCAATCATCTATAAACAGAAATATTTTATGGCTTTCTTTATTCATTGCAACATTGCTGTTAAAAGCAGAGCATCTTCCTAATTTGAACAAGGACAAGCTTCAATTATCTCATCTAGAAATATCCAGGTCAACCTCCCCAACATTCAGCCCAGACCTGTGCACTTTAGCCGGGTTATGGAAATAAGCACAGGCAAAAAAAAAGCGCCAAGGTGCTCTGTAAGAGGGCTGCTTTGCATCAATGACACTATGTGTCCTTGTTTCCTTTAATTGTACTTCAACTTTTTTCTTCTTTTTTTCTACATAGTGTAAAGAACTTTGAGCTATATTTTAAATGTATGAAAGATTCCATATAACTAAAGTTATTATTAATACCTGACAGATTTATCTTCATTCAATAAAACCGCGATATGGATGAAAGATCTTTAGTGTTGGATTTTACCTTTAAACCTCCACACTCTGCAGCTGAGCCATGGTCCACTCCGACAATATAAATGCCCAGGGAATATTCTGCTCCTCCGCGTATCATCAGACCCAGCGGACGCCCGTCGTCCAAGGAGATGGGGACCTGGAGGGACACAAACATACAAAGACACCCAAGCATAGATTAGCGCATCTCACAGAGTAAGACAGTTTTACAATTCCCCACAGACCCATTGCACCAAGGTGTATGAGGAAGAGTTATTGGGAATCCTCTCTGCGGCTCCACAATGCCTCCTCCAGAGTGCTGCCTGTCCTTGTCCCCAGTCATTCTCTTCTGTACTTGTTTTTGCACACTGTGTATATGTGTAAATATGTGTAGTGTGTGTATTTGACTATTTATTATGTGTACATAATAATGTTAGTAGTTTTACTGTAGCACCCATTGGGGATCAATAAAGTCTATCCACCCATCCATCCAACCATCCATCCAATCATCCACCCATCCATCCATCTAGCTTTCCATCCATCCAACCACCCATCTATCCAACCATCCATCCAATCATCCACCCACCCATCCATCCATCTAGCTGTCCATCCATCCAACCGCCCTTCCTTCCATCAATCAATTCATCCAAACATCTATCCATCCATACATCCAACCATCCATCCATCCATCATCGATACATCCCCCATCCATCTATCCATCCATCCATACACCCATTTACTACAATGAGTGTGTGTGGTGCCATGCAATGAACTGGCGTCCCACCCGGGAGGCCTTGTGCCCCTTGTTCCCCAGATAGGCTAACCACCCTAACCCTGATCAGGATAAAGCGGTCACTGAAGATGACTGAATGAATGAATCATTTGACACAGACTCGACATGTCCAACATGTCCATTCTCAGGTCAAGTCATTGTTTTTATATAAACCACTAAAATACTGCCCAAAGTGTTTCTACAGTGCTTTCATTAGATGACCCTGACTCATTATCTTGACATGGAAGAACCAATATCAGTTAATTTATTTGCTTAATAACTACTGAAGTCCCTAAAAACCTAAACAGTAAACGCAAACATTTCGAGATGCAGGTGCAGTGCCCATATGATGAATGGCTATAGATTTGCCTGGTTCAGATGGGGAAATAAATCATGCTGACAGACAGAAAGAATTTTAGCCCAGGCTGGACCAGGACTCATATCACTCGGCTCCCTTTGGGCAAAAGCTACATATCATGCACTGTGCTGAAATGCCTCTCCCATTAGCCGTGAACGCCTCCTTCCAAACAGAGCGCATCGCTGTCATTTTTAATTAGGACTGTTTCATATCATCAGAAGAGTTTGGGAAAAAAATCTTCTCATAGAGCTTGTCTGGTAATTGGATTCACTCGTGTCCTTCTCAGACACTTTTGTGCTAGAAGTGTACATTTGTGTTTGGGATGTCTGGTTTGTGTTGGGTTCAAATCTGAGCACTGTGTAGGACAGATTTTGGAATGACAGAAGGGTGAAGGAGGGTGAAAGACAAAATGAGAGAGAAGTAAAACACAGAGAGAAGAAAGACAGAGAAAAAGAGGCAGTACAAGGAACATTTTTGATTGACTAAAGGGGTTAAGGGGTGTGAAAGACAGGGAGATAGACAGAGAGAAACAAAGACAGTAAAGGGCATATTCTGGATTGACTAAAGGGGTTAAGAGATGTTAAAGACAGAGAGAGGATAAAAAAATCAGCAAGCCACAAACTCACCCTCCTCTCCGCCCCCTGGTGTGGAGAGTGTCCACGTCGTTGGCTGTCAGAGTGTCGCACGTCCACGGTGTGATGCTCCACCAGGTCAGGGGGCGGGGAAATGCTTCGGCCCTGAGGATCCACCCATGTGTACACGTGATTTGTCACGTAACCTCCGGGTATCCGCCCCATCGAACACACTGACAAGCAGAGCTTCTTGCAGCCCTTCAGCACCTGCGGCGGAGGAAGAGAAGTAGGAGGAGGGATAGAGGGATGTTTTCAAGGGGGCAATTATTGAGGCCTTATCATTCCACTCCACATCTTGAGTTAATGTCTCACTGTTTATGCAGATATCATTAATCACGGCACTTAGTCTGCGCACTAATTTAATCCATCAGTGCGCACACAGGCAAAGTCAGCCAGATAAATAATTACTACTCTTCATCACACTTTAATTTCAATAAATGTTCATATCACATTCAGATCGGACTGACATGCGTTCAGGAGGGCAAAGGTTCAAGTAACTTCCTCCGTGTGACAGAGTGTAACGGGGGGTGGCTCGATGGCTCATGACTCCTGTAGCCTGAATAAAGCCTCGTAACCCTGCCCTCTTACTTTCCGAGTTCCATTCATCTCTGTAAAACATCCACAGCCATCCATCTCACATTTAATATGATAGCTTTATAGAGACTAGGCTGTGGATATAGACATTTCCTCAATGCTCAGCGGATGAAGCTTATAACAGTGTGATGCTCTTGTTTTTACAGAGGATGGGGCCTTTATTGACTCTGAGCTTTTGAGCAGGAGTTAAGGTGAAGAAAAGAGAGAAGGGAGCAGAATAAAAGAGTGCAATGAGTCAGAGTATGTATCAATAGCACAAAGACTGTCTGGAACACTCTGGAGTCTCTTGTTAAGACTCTCTTCTGTCTGACTGACACTAACTCGGTTACGAATACACCCAGAAGCACTTGCTGAACTCACTTCCTTAGGGAGAAGTAAGCATCACAGAACCAGAGGATTGGGAGTCTGAGCAGCTTCTCTAGAGAAACTGTGTGTTGACACAGCAAGTAAAAGAAATGAGACATGCTACAGACCACAGTCTTCATACAATGATACAATCGTGAGATGGGCTAAACAGGTTTAGCTGGCATGATAATAATAATAATAATAATAATAATAATAATAATATCGCCATAACATTTAAGGAAAAAGATTTCCTGAATTGAAATGTCTTTAAAGTACCCGTAAACAAGACTTTTTCAACCTAAAAATAATAAATAATCAAATAATACATTGTTTAATGTGTTTTTTTAGTAAAAATAGCCTAGCAACATCGCTACACCTTTACCCTTTTAAAAAATGGCAGGATCCATGAATATGCAATCCAAATAGCAACCTGGCTAGCTGACTACGAGTAAACTAGCTTATTTTTGTCACAGGTGGGATTTTAGTATCTATGTCTTGATTGGCCTTGTTATATTCTGTGTTTTTTTAACAGTAGCCAAACCTGACAAAACATACCATAACAACCACAATTTTGTTCATCACTAACATCAGCTTACCAAGCAAGTTCTTCCACTAGAAGTTTCCCGTTAACGAGCCATCATTTAATCTCATACATAATAGGTTCAAGCCATTGACCCTATTTCGTGACCTCATAAACTGAGCTCATGCAGTACGTAACACTCCCCAAAGCCCCAAGTACTGAGAAAAGCCCTATTTGGACGGGATTAGATTCACACGGTGAGGTGGGGTAATTCCATTATTTATTTATATATATATATAAATGTATGATTTTACAGGCAGATGTCGCGTCTTGCGTTGGAAAAAAAACAACTGTTTTTTGGCTGCTGCTATTTGCCGTATTTGGTTGTCTTTGCCACGAATGAGGAGAAACTATTTCCATCAATCACAAAATGATAGATGCTCTAGAAGAGTCTCTATAACATGTAGTTGCTTTCATTTTATCTCTCTACTATCTTTACTGGGAGCTTGTTAGAAAGAAAAAGAAAATAAAGGTAATCGAAAGAAATTGACCAGCTGTCATCGTCAATTTAATTGACCATGACAGCTACAGCTGGTATGAAGCTTCATTTTATATTAACATATGCCACAATATCATGATTGTAGTGTTCTATAAATAATGTGCAACGCAAACATCCGGGTTCATAGGAGTTAGAAACTCACTCATCTCGTGTTCATATATAGCCATCCGGATGCAAGAGTTTTATCACGGAGGAGACGTGCAAATATTTTATTACAGACGTCGTCCTGAAAAACTAATCCCGTCCGGATAGGGCTTATGTTTTAAATGGAAAAAAATTTATTCAACTTAAAACGTTTCTTGAGATATTCTGGTGCATTTTCATGAATACACTGAAAGGTTAGGAGGAGAATTGTGTAATTCTATAACATATGGGAAGCCAGAGCAAAGAGTGCAATATTGGTGTCATGTGATCATACTTTTGTACTTTTATCTGTACTGTAACTTCTCGGTACACTTGAGATTACTGTAGGAAATGCATTTGAAAACACCCTCATGTCTGCATGCTATAGCTAGCTGGCTAGTTAACTGCTAGCAAACTAACTAACATTTGTTTTGGTAATGTCCAAGAAACTACTAAAATGGCCTAGGAACAGGATCTATGAATGCAGATGTATATGTAATTTGGAAAGACCTCCAAGTCATCCTATTATCCCAAATAACTAGCAGGCTAGTTAATTGCTAGTAAACTAGTTTGAATTTGTCAGAAGTCGACACAAGTGGGATTTTAGTATCTGAATCTCAGTTCGCATTGTCATATTCTCTGTGATTCATTTAACAGTAATCAAACCTGTCAAAGTATACCATAACAGCCACTTTTTTTTTATCTCTAGCATTAGCCAGGTTAGCTAGAGGGTGAGCTAGCCAGCTAGCTAAATGCTGGTAAACTAGCTCACAATTGTTACAGGTAAGTGGGATTATCTGAGTTTCTATTTATTTAAAGTCCAATCTTGATGAAGCCCGTCCGCATTAGATAGCATTTGTGTAGAACGTTTGGAGACATTTTATGATTATAAAATGAAACTCTGTACGGATCCTTCATTGATCCTCAAAGTTCAAATGAGAAATGAGACGTTAAAAAACACTGGAAGTGTGTCACACAGACCTCATGAACATTGAGGTATCCAGCATGTGAGCCAGTACTGCATCAGAGACTGGGCTATTTTCAGGTATAAATACCGGGTTCTATCAATAAATACCACCTGACAAGCCGAGTAGAATACCTGAATGCTCTGATGGTGGTGGACTGTGTGTGGATCATTTCTAAAGATTAACATTGAGTGACACGATAAAGGCAGAACTACTACGTTTAAAAATTCCACCGAACACATACCAAGAACCACCTGTCACTCCGTCCAACCTCCATCCATCGATTTCATCTTTACCCATTTACCACCCAGTGCTAAGATACCAGGCATAGACGGAATGACAGAGAAAGTGACAGAAGATGAGAGATAAGGGTAAAGAGAGAGGGAGAGACAGAGAGAGAAATGTTTCAATGTTTTGACAAGCCTTTGTTGAATAATGCATAAACCTAAGGACTCCTCTTGTCAGAAAGAGATTGCAAACCACATACAGCAGAGCTGCACCCTTGTGGACTGTGAAACCCTTAACAAGCAAGTCAAATCAAGTCAAACCAATTTGTATTGTCATCCCATCCATAAACACATACACATTTGGACCTGTATTGACCTTCCAGGACCAACGATGCAACATACAAGACAATACAGGGACTCTGTACACCCAACTAAATGAAGTGCAAATATTATAAATGTAGGACAAGAGTGTTATACAGCAGTAGTGAATCTCAAACAGCTCCTTACTTGACATAGAGCAAACCCACAAGCCATTAACTCCTACCTTAATTATACAGTTCACTATGTCAAACAGGGAGTCACTTCATGCTCGGCTTCAGCCTACGAAAGAGACAGAGTGTCCAGACAAAAGAGCAGCCCAGAGTGTTCTGTGGACATGGCTGTGATGGACAGTGCTTATCGGCTTATACGTAAGATTATTTACTTTCTGACTGCCTGGATTTTGCTGAGTTGAAAATTTTGGAAAGAGCTGCCAGGGCCAATGCAGCAGTGCTGCAAGTCAGCAATGAATAACTCATGTAGGAAGGATGGGAGTACCTTTAACTAAGGCCAGACTGATATACTGTATCTGTTGACTGATAATATCGGCCGATATTTATATTTTAATATGTTAGTATAGGAAAACCGCATTCAAGAATGTGAATAGGGTGCTTGTAGAAAATGTTGTTGTGTGTGTGAACACAGTTTATTTGTAAGGTGCGATTCTTCTCTCTAAGATGGCTGTGGTATCATCAGGATTCAAACTCAAGATCTCAAAGAAACCACTCAGGAACCCCTGGACAATTTGCTCTTTTTTAGAGTTCAGCATTGTCAGAATTCAGGTGAGTTACATTAAAGATACTTTTTTTATACATAGCTTGTTTTCTATGCATATTGCTGCTTCTGGTGTTAATTTGAGTATGAGAAATTGACAATCAGTCTTCGAGTTTCGCATGTTCTCCTCGTGTCCGCATGGGTTTCCTCCAGGTCCTCCGACCTCCTGAAAACATTCCAGTAGGTGGATTGGATGCTCTAAATGTCCTCTAGGTGCAAGTGAATGAGTGAGTGAGTGAAGGCTTATACTTGCGTGTGCGAAGCTACGAGCATTTGAAGGTGTTGTGCGCAGACGTTTGCACAGGTGTCTGCCAACATACTTGCATGCAATGTGGACATGGGCACTAGGGGGCGGCACCAAACTAGAATGTACAGAAGACGAAAAATTAAAGAAGTAAGTATTGTGAGACTTAATTGAAGAAGCAAAGTACTGGATGCAGTAAAGAAGAATTTAGTTTGCACTTTACGGTTTATTTATGGCAATATTACGTTGAAATTTGTGTCACATTCCCTTCCATTTTTTCATGCGCAGCTTTAGATCTTTGCACAAGGTTTCGCTTTCTTCCTCCAAAAATGTATTGTCATTGATCATTGATTCTCGGCAAGCCTTTGCTAGCTATGGTTACCCATGAACCCCTTCTGTGCGTGTCACCGCAAATACATTTATATGCATCTTCGGAAAAGTATAAATCAGCTCTGAGTGTGTGCATGTGTGATCCCCTGCGTTGGATGGGCGTCCCATAAAGGATGTTCTCCCACCTGCCCCCCCATCCTTAATTTGATAAGGCATAGCAGACAAATAAGGAAGGAATGAAAATTAACAATCGCATCAGTAAAGCCGGGTTTAATTAAAGTAAAGAAAAGGCGTCTGTTTCATTTTTTACCATATTAAATCATATCGGCCAAAATTATCGGTTATTGGAATTTCTGGCTACTTACAATTTATATTGTATCGGTATTAAAATTGTTACATCTGTCGGGCCCGACTACTAACAGTGTTCTCATAGCGCTGGTGTTTTAGGAGTAGTGGTCCGGCTGTTAAGTTGGCATGCATCAAGGAAGCAGTTTGAGTCCTAAGTAGAGCGGGATAACCTTGGTGAAAGCAAACACACAAATCTGAGCTAGTAGTAAAAAAAAGCATATAAACCTAAACTATGTTGGGTTTGTTTGCTTACAGAAGCAGTCTGAAGCCCATAAATGCATAAAATCACCACATTCTCATGCTCTAACGATTATACTCATGCCAAAGCAGAATTGGATTTTTATTAACCCCTTTGGATTTTTATGTTCATTACCACAAAATGTAGGTATATCTTTTCTGCTGCATCATAGCAATCTGGAGCCAAAACAGAAGACGAAAGTGAGCGGGTGACAGTCGGACAGACACTGTGATGCGTTGGAACGTGCTTGGTGGACCGCTGTGCCAGAAAATCGTTTTATAGGTTTTATTTTACTTGTTTCAGCAAAATCATAATTGACTGCAAGGTTCACTGAGCTACCTCCTCTGCATATAAGCATTTTATATCTGAATCAACTGAAGCCTGAGAGAAGCTTCCAGCAGGGACTGACATAAGTGATGGACCACATGCAGCAGGAATACAGTAATTTATAAAAGCCTGTCAAACTGGGTGACTTGAAATCGAGACAATATGACTAGCGGTCCTATGAACGGAAGCCAGTTTTTAAAAGATGGGGAGAGATCCCAAGTGGAGAGATCTTTCATTCCTGCACTGTGAAGCTGCTTCTGTCCTCTAACCCTGAGCAGAGAGAGTAAACGCATCCGGAACAAGCCATACTGGCCTTATGTTCACGACAGACCCAGAAACACCATTTAACAGCTGGGAGGCGGAGGAAAGTAGGTCTGGCCTGCTACTGCTCAAGAGACATGCATCTGTCTTACATGGAACCTTGCAAAAACGAGAGAGAAAGAGAGACAGAATAACAGAGCCGACTCTGGCCTGCTATGTGTGTGGACGGTTGTAAATGAGTTATGTAACCTCGTCTTCAGGCTACGGCATAACATTCAGTCTGTCAGGAGTGGAAAATAAATCCCGCTCTTGCATTTTGTTCTGTCCTCCTTGGCATCCCCCTCTTCTGTCTCTAGAACACAGTGTTTATATCGGCTAATTCCTCGTCTCTATGATGGAAATAAATTTGGAGAGTTTAGTATTTAATTAGTTTATTGTTTCTATTAATTATATGATGTTCAGCGTGTAATGACGCGTCAACTGTCTGGCTCGCGTTTCACAACTGAGTTGTTTGTTCTGATTTGTTACAGATAAAATAATTCAGTTGTATTTAGTTAGTATTTGGGTGTGGTAGCCTATTTATATTAAAGTGGGGTAATAATAATAGTGAACATCCATAAAACTGGGTTGTAAGAAATAGAACCGGATTTTTAGGCCTTTACTCAAAGTCAGGAAAATACATTTTGGCATTGCGTCTGCGCTAAAAGGGGGTACTTGGAGCGCAATTTTGGACAGAAGGGGTTTCAAAGATCCCACTGTGACACAGATTTCGACTGTCACACCCACTTTTGTGCTGCTCCACCCATGTCAGCACAGGTACTTTTATTTCTGACCACGAAAAATAGCAAATGACCACAAACCGACAAAAAAAGAGCTAACCAGTTTACAATACCACTAAGTTACGGTGTTAAGGTTTTGACCAGCCTTTATTGCATCATTAATCAGCTTATATGCTCCTATTACAAGAAATAGATTGCAAACCAGATGTTTCCATGCTTGGACGCAGTAGACCTGCATCCCTGACCCCAAGTCTCCAACGAACAATTCAAATCTAGGGGCAGTGGTGGCTCAGTGCTCAGTGGTTAGGGCACTGGGCTACTAATCAGAAGTTCGTGGGTTCAAGCCTCAGCTCCACCAAGCTGCCACTGTTAGGCCCTTGAGCAAGGCCCTTAACCCTCCCTGCTCCAGGGGCG
>JAOUQW010000026.1:3639111-3649942 GCA_028565825.1 Olivaichthys viedmensis | reverse complement strand
CCCATTTTTTGGGGGGGGGGGGGGTTTTTAAACCCCCCCCTTTTTAACAAGAGCCCCGGGACCCAACCCACGGGAACACCCCCCCCAAAAAAAAAAAAAAAAAAAAAAAAAAAAAAAAAATCATGATGTATCGCATAGTTTGGCAATATATCTTGTATCTCAGAGTCTCCTGTACATTTACATTTGCTCATTTGGCAGACGTATCGTGGATCGTATACAAACGATTGTATCACGTGTCCTGTATTGTGATATAATCGTTATCTTAGGCAACATATCGTAATGCTATCGTAACGTGACTTACCCTGTGAGTCCTACTCCTAGTCCATAGTAGACCTCTACTTAATCTTTCCTTTAGTGATCCAACCAGGACAGTCAGAACAGGGCTCATTTTCTATTTATTAAATATCTATGCTATGCACTGTAAGCATGATGTAATTCAAGAAGCGTGCTTAAATTACAGTAGCTTATCCTATTATCTTATAGCAATACCTCTAAATAACGATAGTAGAAAGTAATGGCAGTACAAATACAATCATATACAGCTCAGTTCTGAACTATTCTAAAGTATAACATCTAAAAAATTGTAACATGATGAGGAACATGTAGATGACAGAATGTGATTGGTTACCATGTCACCCTGTCGACCTGGGGGTCCCCTCTCTCCAGGCTCTCCAGGTATCCCCTTTAAGACAGACAGATCAAACAATTAACATACCACAACATACGCAGAAAGATTATACCACTGACTGATTCCAGGAATCTTTACCACATATTCACTACCATTTTGATCAGTGTGTGTGCTTCCTTGGACACGTCCATAACCCGAGACAATACAGTAAAGGACTGACCTAATAGCCTATAGCAGAGTGTAAAGTATAAACGGAGTATATAAAACCCAGTTTGAACATAGCACGTCAAATGTTCTATTTTTGAGTTTTATTGCTCTTGATTAGACTTATAAATACATTTTTTGCTGTTTTGCAAAAAGTAAAGAAGAGAACTTCTGGAAAAGCTGTTCAAGTCTACAGTTAAGTTAGACTTGTTGACTTGATCCCTTGGCTCTCTAACCCTGTGTTCACTCAAGGTTCTTCTCTTGTGGGCGTGTAGCGGGAGCTACTGTTGGCGCTTGTGAGTGTGTGCTACTGCACCTCTGTGAAGTTGGCACCCCATATGATCAGAAAAGCATTTTTAACCGTGTGACGTCACACGGAAAAAGAAATATCACTTAATAACTTAATAAAATAGCACAAATGTGTCTTTTGACAGCACAAACGAACGAGATTATTTTGGCGCGATTTGGACACTGATGGGATGCCGTCAAAAACGAGTCACAAGCCTCAAAACGTAACGTTGAATTTCTGAAAAAACCATACCGGCACAAACGATGATTTATATGGCACAAAAGCAACACAAACAAATAGAAATACTTCCATTTGTTTGCTGATTATATAGGGTGACACATTTTATTTTTATTCGATACAAAAATGTATACACTGTGTTACTTTTGTTTAAAAATGTATTTCAATATTGTAATAAAATCCAGGAAAAGATGGAACTGTGGTTATAGGTTTTTCTTCTATTGCTGCATGCTATACACTGTTGAATGGAGAACTAAATGCAGGTAGAAACTGAAATTGTGCGAGTTGAGTTGAGGGGGGACGGACATTGGACAACCCGCACTGGAGTCAGTCATTTGGATATGTTGCTATACTTCGTCATAATTCCTTTGCATAAATTTGAGACAATCTCAATTGTCACCTTGTCACATGTCACGGTTACTCATAGCCTGTGAAAATTAATAGTCAGTCGCCTGTGCTTTGTTGTTTTCTAGTGTTAACGCAGAGTAAAAACATATTTTGCAAATTTCACTTGACCTGATAAAGCAATAGATCAGCCCTTAAGATGGAGAAATAAAGGAAATAGTGAGAGGAAGTGGATTAGGCAGCATTTGAATTCTGGGTGAGTGTTATCATGAGGTCTTCAAGCTCCTTAAATGCAGGTTACTTGCATTATCAACACACTCTGTGTTGACTGTGTAGTTATGGCGTGTGTGCGTGTGTGTGTGTGCACTCACAGGTGGTCCGGGACTCCCCATTTCCCCCATCAGTCCGGGAGGCCCGGTCTCTCTCTGTAGGGATTTATTATTTAAATTTTAAAAAAGCCCACAAGGTGTAGCAAATGACTGAATTATTCAAATTAATGCTTGGTTACTTACAGGCCATCCTGCCAACAGTAACTGGTAATATGAGGTTCTCTGCAAAATAGACAGAGGTGAAAGAAAAGAAAGACCTTTATTGTCACATATACACATGTGTAAAGTAGAGTGAAATTCTTTTCTACTGATGTAAGGAGGGTCTTTGAAGGGAAGTATAGGTTTTAAGACCTCATTAAATACACATGCTCTAGTGCACCATGTAGAACCGGATGTTTTAATAAGCTGGAGGTACCTCTTAGCCACCAGCTGTGATCAAATCTCAAGGGTAAAATGAGAAGAGCCCTATACCAGGCTAGATATCAGACAGAGGACAGTGGAGGCTGTCTCAGCAGTGTGATCTGAGGAACTGGGATCCACTGAGACATACACAGAGTCCACACAGAGACACATTAAACTCATTAAACCACCCAGGCCACCTCTGCTCCCTACAACGTTTGCCTTGGCTCGGGTTCAACTGGACTCAGTGAAGGTGAGCCGGACCTCCCATTAGCTCACCCAGAGAGGGCTGAGAGCTGATCTACATGTCTGTCAAATCCTGTTGGATCGCAACACTGTAGCCTTTCAGAAAGAGCTCTGGGTAAACTCCAGAAAACCATCAGCAAATAAAGCCCTAGGTTGATGCTTAGGGTTGTGGGTGTACTATGCTCCAGTGACAAATCAGCCATAATTGCTAATAGCCGAGCATTCGGTGCACAAATCTGCCGCAATACCATTGAGCCATGGCCATCTAAACATAACACACATGCATACGCAGGACGCCCTGAAACACATCCCAGAGAATAAGCCAAGTGTGGCTGCACGAAAGTCTAGAACTCTACACAAATCTGAACTACAGAGGCTATGTATAATGTGTTTTTGTGGTAAAGCTCTTTGTTTCACAAAATGATGTCTGACTTGAGGCAAAAGCCAACATGATGCTAAGATGACTTCATGCAGGAAAGAGGCAATACACGGGCAATTGAATCAATCATCTTTGCCAAAAGCGGGATTTAAAAAAAACAAAAAACAAATGTATCATTATCATAACACTTTTGACTTTTGTTATATTCTATATAATAGTGTAAATATATGTGTGCTTCACATTAGCTCCAGCATGGCATATTGAAGCATTTAAAATACTGCAGCAATCAGGTCTTCGTGTAAGTAATCAAATCAGAATTGACCATTGGGAAAAGAAAGATACAATAGTTAGCATATGGAATAACAGAAAATGCCACGAAGCTCAAAAGCACCAAACCGCACTATTTCTATGACTGTAAAATCTTCAGCAAGCACAAAACCTGTTCATCACTACTGACAGCTTTGCCAGTAAAGATGAGAAATAACAAGATTTTTTTCTCTCTCACATAACTGCTTAATGGTTACCATCATAAGTTGATTGATGGATGATTGATGGAATTCTTTTGTTAGTCGTTTCCCACTGAGCTTCTGAACCGTTTTGGCACAACAAGGCCTGAGACAATGTGCACACAACACGAATACAATTCCAAAACTGTACAACTGGTTCCAATTACAGGCATGTATCTGGAGGTCAGACTTGCGGTCTGAGCAAAAGTTCGAATTTACAGTCAGAAATAGAGGACTGCGGAGTCCAGCAGTGATGCGGCCATGACTCGGTCACTCTGCGGCATGACGCCCTTTTTTGGAGTTTTGACTACCCCAGAGTTGGTGTGATTTTTTAACACTGGTTTCTCAGGTTATGGAGAGAGAACAAAGTAATGAGGGAATGGAGTCATACCATGAATGAAGCCCAGTCCTCATGAGTGTTGCTCCACAGGTAGAGCGTGGGTAATCCCCCCGGGCCTGGAGGACCTGGGTCACCCCTTGGACCTTCTCTCCCTCTTTCGCCTTGAGAACCCTTCGGAAATGAAACAACGGTAGTCCATGAATTATTCCCATTCAACATTAGCAGTGTTGTTGCAAGTACTGTATGATGAATTTGAGTTTTGCACACTTTCGGATGTTAGTGGAATTAAATCAGATTCATTAGAACCTGAACCTTAATTCATGATGCTTGAAATAAAGTGAAGTAAGTTTTCAAAAAAAAAATGGCTTGGATCTAATCAAACTCAGTCCCAGCCAATAACAACACATCTCTAAGGTTAAAGGTTATATGTCACTGAATTTACACAACCTGAATTTTTCCAACCTGAATTTTCACAACCACGTCATAAGGTGGCAATTTTTTTAATGCATAATTATTTTTTTAAATACAGAATTTTCAAGACATGAATTTCAAAGGGGTGAATTCAGACCCAATATATACTAATATATAGAAAAAGTGTAAGTAAATTCAAATTATGCACACTATTACAAACATCTTAGATCCAGATTCTTGCTATGGTGTATCTGATTTCACTTAATAGATGTTCCTCCTCACCTTATCACCCTTAAAGCCAATGTATCCTCTGGTCCCGGCACAACCCTATGACAGAAAGCATGTCCATTAACCTGATATACAGTTCTATACTCTTAAAATAAAATATAAGTTCCTCAAGAGTTCTTTTGGATGGTTAAAAATTCTAGCTTTCTAAAGGGGTCCTACTTGAGGCCTTTTCTAAAAGGGAAACCTCTGTTGTAGGATTCTACATAGAATACTTTTTTTGTTAAAGTGTATAAACTGAAATGAAGAACACAGTTAGATGGGGTAAATTGCCAACAGTCGAGTATAAGACATTTGAAGAAAGTGGGTTCACTAAATTCTGATGACGCAACCTCAGCAACGTCTATTATGTTTTTGGAAGAATTGTAACCATGTTCAAATAAAGCAAAGCATTCTATAAGTGGTGGGTGGCATAATAAAGTTTAAATTTTTTTGGATTTGAGACAAGATAAGATGAGTCACATCTTTCAAAAATATTCATCCCTAAGGTCTGTAATTTGCTAAATGGCAGACGTAATCATCTGTGGCTGTGTTTTTTGGCCTGCTGGGGCCACAGCATTGGCACTGAACTTCTTTCCCCATTTGTAGAGACAAAATAAAAAGATTTTTTTTTAAAACCTTGGGTTGAAAAAAAAAAAAAAACCCCACTGTAGTCTAAACTAAATTGCTGAAAAAAGACGGGCTTAAATATCAAGTTATAGCAAAACGAGTAAAAACGTACTACAAAAATAATGGTAGCCTACACTCTTAGAAAAAAAGGTTCCATCTAGCACCTTTAACGGTTCTTTGGTTTGTTTCTCTTGGGAAACCCATAAGGGTTCTATGTAGAACCCTACAACAGAGGGTTACTCTATCAGAGAGGGTTCCAAAGAACCCTTGAGGAACCCTAAGAGTGTAGTAATTAGACATGGTGGTGGGCCATATTTACCCTCTATATGAAATATGACAACAAACGAAGGTTGTTTTACTTATTTCATTTTCACCTTGAATTGGACAAGTGTGTGGTTCACTGACAGACAGGAAAATCGCAGCTAATATACTTCCCCATAGAGATAATAAATATTTCACATACCACGTATTTACCACAGCTCAAGCAGTAACCACATACTGTAATGCTACTGTTAGTCCAATCTTTTGACTAAAACTAGCAGAGGAATTAATATTTTCATAGACGCCTTTGATTTTTATCACAAAAGCACTTTGGGTATTGTTGTCTCCACAAAACATTTACCCCAGTGGCTCTTCATTTATGATCAACTCTACGTTTTGATGCTGTGGGATGACTCACTCTTTTCCCTGGACGCCCAGCAGGTCCTTGAGGTCCCCTCAGCAGTTGATACTTCCTCCCATCAGAGCCTGTGATCACATCCCCGTGTTTAGGTGAACTCCTCGTTGTGCTCTGGTGTGCCAATCCATCGTGATGGGTCTCAGGCCTTTCCTGGCCTTTCAGGCTGAGGAAGTCAGTGGAGGCCTGGCCCTGACTGAAGGAACCTGGAGTGATGTACGTTCCTGTAGATGGTAACAGGTCCTCTTCTGTCAGGTTGAGGTCACGGAACTGTGGATGCATGAGGTTCTCATCGACATGCCTTGTATGAGTCGAAGAATCCAGGTCGATGATGTCCTCTGAGGGTTTAGCAGGAATTACACCCAAAAGCCCATTGACCCAATCTGTTTGTCGTTTCTGCGAGGGCAGGTCCTCCGCTGTGGATTTTGCAGTGGTGGACTGGGCCTGGTTGTCAGTGCTGTCCTTAATGCTGGCGTATGATGTGATGTGAGGGGATTTGTGCCGGTTGGATTCCTCCAGCAACCGAAAACCATTAGCGGGCTGCTTGTAGTTGTTCCTCTGGGAGGAAGTGTTCAGCTCATCAAGGGGAACAAAATTAAGAGGATCCTGTAAGCAGAGACAAAAGCTTATCGACAACTCTGTAAGTGATATCAATAAGAACAAGTTCAGGAAAAAATTACATTAGATATATTATTAGACACATAGGAAAATCTACATAGTAGATTTGGACCATCTTATTGATCTATAATCATTCCAACATGTGCTTTATGAAATGGGATGGATAGTATTTCTGATAGATGAAACACGTATTTTAAATATATTATTTACATTATTTTGTGATTTTTATTTGATGGTTGTAGGAAAAATCTGTACGTAATTTGTATCAAAGTTTTGCTTTTGTGTTCTGTAGTTTTGTATCTTCAAAATGTTACTGAATGTTTGAAAAGTGTTTAAACACTTTCAGATGATCAGTAATGTCCTTTATTATTCATTATACTTTTGGCTAGGTAGAGAGCAACTATTGAAGCTATTGGTACAAAAGTAGATTTTAATGGCCAATCAGTAATTGCTTATCAGCTAAACAGTGTTTAAAAGATTTCAGATGATCAGTAATGTCCTTTTATTATTCATCATACTTAGTGAACTGGATGCTATATACAGGCAAAACTATATGATCTGATATATTATCAACTGAAGTGGCACTACTGAATTCATGTGCCCCTTACAAAATGTATTTCTGTATTTTCATTGAATTTTATTTGAATACATTTGTATTGGATTTTATTTTGATACATTTTTTGGGTTGCAGTATTTTGTATGTTATTTTGATACATTTACATTTTGTTGTATCAAAGTACATTTTAATGTATTTATTACCAAACCAGGCCAACCAAGCAGAAGGTGATATAAAAACTTAAGGGCATATTTTAAGTAGTTTAACAAATAAAAGTCTACAATCTGGCAGGTGGCCTACGTATGACTGCAATCTCAGACCCTCTGTCTCCATTAAACTGGGTCTCTATCCTTTATCAAACAATAGGCCTCAGAGTAGATGCAATCAGGCACCTCGCACTGCAAAGGGGCATCTTTAGATGAAACACTCAATTTCCTCAGAGGTGACATGGTCACTCTAACTAATTGCCTCACCGCCTTTGAGCTATGAGTCAGATTTTTGGCTGGTGATGAAAGTAAGTTGCATATGTAATTGGCTCATGCAGAAGTATAACAACTAACACCTTTCAATAAAAATCAGCTAATCAGATCTTAGCGGGACTTTTGGATTAGAACCAGAATTTAGTGAGAACGAGATGCCTTTGTGGATTAAACAATAATCGTATTATCTGAAGCACACAATAGACTGGGATTGTATGACAGGGTCAGGATACTGTGTCAGGTATCTGATCTGATCTGCATCAAATGACGTATTGTGAGAGGAAAAACGCTGATACAAATGAAATACATTGTGCTAGCAGAAGGCCACACTGCTAAGCACAGAGCTCTGAATGGCCAGATCATGTGGTCTTCCCTTACTCAAGGACATTAGTAAACCCAGCCATGGCTTAATGGGACTGGTCTATGATATATCACTACATGAAGAACCCCGGTGCTCGTAGCCTGGGGCCGAATATTATCTACGTTCAGTATGGTCGACCTGACAGTGAATAATGACCCACTTCATAAATCCTCACCGAGACATAGGTATGAAGATGATCTCTACTGGTCATGTCTGAAGATGCAGCTGGGCAAATACATTTAGACTCTTTGACCCTGAATACCAGATAGTAGGGATGGGTGATACATGGCAAAAATATAATATAATATGCGTAATACTTGAAGACCTTCTTGAATACACAATATGTTTTTCATATTCAAGTTTTTCGCTAACAAAGCAGCAACAAAACAGTACAGCCATATTATGTAAAAAGTAAAAAAAAAAAATTTAATTCAACATTTCCAAAAATTAGGAATGAGGAAAAGCAGCTACCAAGTTCCGGGAGTTCCTGATGATACTCAAACACTTAGAAAAGTGTTTCATGATGTTAATATATGGTGATATCGATATCATATTTTTATATTGCCCAGCCTTACAAGAAAAAGTGTCCTTTTTGGAAAAAAGTGTGACATCTGAAAGACTCTCAACAAAGAGTGTAAATTATTGCTTGCCAGCTTTACTGGCACCCTTGCTGATTACGATCTCCTTCACCACCGTAGCAGCTTATTGCTTTTAGGCATGCAATCCCCTCGTTTTTCTTTGTTTTTCTTTGTGGTACCTGCATCCACAGTCATGCTCTGAAGTGAATAACTATTGTAGATCTGTCTCGATGGGGCATGACTCGTCAAGATCTATGGAGTTACTTTCCCGACAAACGTAATCGTACGTAAATGCAAAGATGATATCGTATATGTATGAATCATTATCATTATCATAGCCTCACAACAACTCATAACGCAAAACCTTTTCAGCCCCGTCCTCTCAGCTCTCTAAAACCGCCCACTTGGATCACACCCCTCAAAACGTTACAAAAGTAAGATGTTTCAGTCAAACACTTGAGATACTGTGGAACAGTGTGCTCTACCAGCATAACCAATTATTCGTAAAATGTAGCACGAACGTTAACTGAGATTCGTAATCGCAACATGAACGTTGTAAAAAATATGAATTTAAATTTTTAGGTGTAATATGAGGATTACACTCGTGAAAGTTAGGTTACAATCACAGTTGCAGGTTTACAAATGGATTACGGATTCACGTTTAATTAATCACGATCTCGTCGCTGCATTTAAGAACGATTACTTTTGACAGGAAAATAACTGTTCAGAAAAATGCATCTAGCAGTTACATAAGGGAAGAGCCCTGTAAGCTGCCAATAGCATGTTTCACTGGCCCACAGTATATTTGTGTAGCCATTTAATATACAGTAAGTAATAACGTAGACAAACATTAACATTGTAAGCACTAGAAATCCTGGACTGAGATTTCTTCCTGGACAAAAACAAACTCTCAAAATGATACACTCATAACAGGTCATTCATACAAAATGTACACAAAACTACTAAAATATTCAGAAGACCAATCCACCAAATCACTAATCACGCATGCATACAGTATCCTTTTTAAAAAGGCCTACCACAGCTTTCCATTGTCCATCCACATGCAGTCCCTTTTGAAATATTCCCAGAATCAGGCAGCATATAATCCAAACACGACAACACATGGTGACGGAAGCCCCACACTGCATCACTTCATAAAGTAGTGTCATGCTCTCTCCTGCTCTCATACTCTCTCAAAGGGCTGGAACCTCCCATATACACCCATATCAGGGCTCGGCCCAAACCCAACACACCCAGACAGCCAGGCTTCAGGAAATCAAGGCTCAACCCAAGTAAAGGTCACCTGTGTGTATATGTGTGTACTGGAATAAGTATTGGTCTGCACATGCTCAATTATCTCCAAAGCAGATCAGTTTACAAGGAGTGAGCGTCTATCAAGAACTGAAAAGGAGAACCCCAACAATATATCAAGATCGTTAAGAGCCTTGGAGGAAGTTCAAATCCACTGACTGGCACATAAACATAGAAAAAGGCAAATTCAAAGGTTGTCACGTCACAAAGCATCACAGCAAAATGCCACACATAAGTAGCAAAAATGGTTTTATTCAAGGCCTCACAAGTTCTCCTGGGTTCGGAATCAAATTTGCGCGACACTTCGTGACCACGAGGTTGTTAAAACAGGAAGGATTAGCAGCGATGGCTACTTCGGTAACAGGGCCAAGTCTGGGAGATGCCTTACAGAGGAAGGTTTTGTTGCCTGAGAGCTCTTTTTGGTGGACAGGAAGGGTGAAAAAAAATGACACACCTCCAACTAATACTTCCAACTTTATTAGTTCCACTTTCCACACACTTGAATGAGTCCTTAAATAGAATTCACAATTCATTATAGTGCAATGCCATGGAACTATTACGGTAACGATTGAGAAGTTGAGTGTGTGTGTGTGCGTTTGTGTGAACATGTGGATGTGCATGTGCATCGGTTAAAGTGTGGGAAAACACTGGTTTCTAAAAAACCTGACACTTTTTCTTCTTCTAAATCCACATTTACGATATCTGGTTTATTTTCAAGCATTAAATTACAGCTGGGAGATCATAATTACAGGACTACAGTCTGTGAAGGCAGAGTGCACTGATGATAGACAAGCACTGCCAAGGCACATTCACTTGGAAAAGTCTGATATGAAACTGGAGCAGGGCAGAACTCCCAGAGTTCCCTTCACTCAGCTATACTTACTCTGCCTCAGAAAAGTAGGAGTCACACTCATGTTTATTAGAGGTGGAAACGGTGCTGTTGGTCCTACAGCTAAAAAAGATATGCCAAAAGAAAGAAAGAAATTAAAAGAAAGAAATGAATTAAAAGAAAGAAAGAAATTAAAAGAAAGAAATGAATTAAAAG
>JAOUQW010000026.1:3617717-3629220 GCA_028565825.1 Olivaichthys viedmensis | reverse complement strand
GGGATATGCGAAGAATCAATTTCACTGTACTTGTATGTGTATATGTGACAATAAAGGAGCTTTCTATTCTATTCTATCATGACCCTGTGTGCTGTTGTAAGTTGCTCTGGATAAGGGTGTCTGGTAAATGTAATGTAAGTAGTAAAGCTACCATATTATTGAACTATACTGAATTTCATGTATTTTTCACATGTTTCTTGAATAAAAAATAACGCTTATGTCCCAATGTTTATAATAAAGCCATGAAATTAATTGATATTACATACAGCATAGGCCTTGTGTTTAACAGCAGTTCTACAGTTTGATCACTAGATGGCGGTGTTGGTATTGTTTTTACTACCTACTACATATCATTTACTGATCTATATCTATAATATTTAACATCTTATTTTATTTTTACAATAAGTCCAACTCTAGTTTTGATATTTACAGGATCATTTCATACTGTGTTTAGTACTCATTAGTACACAATACTTGTACATATGTAAGCAATGACCTCATTTTTAAGGCGTGTCATTATTCATCATCCAAGCTTATAAAAAATATGAAACGTTAGGATGCAGGTTAATTAATTAATACAGTGCACAGGCTTTCCAGAATAGTGAGTATATTAGTAAAGGGTGTGATGGCTTGTTTGGAACATGGGTAGGACCGACTCAGGGTCAAGGGTCACAACCTCTACATTGTTCTCAGTGGGGGGAAGGGAACATTGTGTAGAACTTTTGACTTGGTTTTCTCCTAATTATTCGTTTTTGAGGCAGTGCTTTAAACTGTTAATGATCGGGGTAATTTTTAGTGACAAATTATTTTGCTCACAGTTTCTTCTCCTTTTGCTATTTAGTTCCTAACAAGTGATCGATCGATCGATCGAAACACAGAGACACAAACACAGAGACAGAGAAACACAGAAACAGAGACACAAACACACAGAGACATAGACATAGAGACACAAACACAGAGACACAGAAACACAGAGACAGAGAAACACAGAAACACAGACACAGAGACACAGAGACAGAGACAGAGACACAGAAACACAAATACACAGACACAGAAACACAAATACACAGACACAGAGACACAAACACAGAGACAGAGACAGACACAGAAACACAGACACAGAGACACAAACACAGAGACACAGAGACACAAACACAGAGACAGAGACACAGAAACACAAATACACAGACACAGAGACAGAGACACAAACACAAATACACAGACACAGAAACACAAATACACAGACACAGAAACACAGAGACAGAGACAGACACAGAGACACAGAAACACAGACACAGAGACACAGAGACACAAACACAGAGACAGAGACACAGAAACACAAATACACAGACACAGAGAGCAGCCAGGTGCATAGGCACGCAGAGATGCACTGAGCTTGGGGACTGCTTCCCTTCCCTCCACGTCTCACACAGCATCTACGGTTCAGCCAGACTGAAGTCCCTGTTAAACTTAAACACACACACACACACACAATACAGCTCCTTGTTTCAAAATTAGGCCTCATTTCTCCAAAGCAAAAATGTTTATGAAAGAATGGACAATGAGATTTTTTTTAATAAAAGAAGGGTTGAACCTTAAATTATAAGTTGATTCCATAACATTTCCATGCGTTTTTTTTTTATACAGAATTGGTCACATGACCAGAGCCGTTCACTTTAATCAGCATCTGAGAAAGAAGATGTTCTGCATCCAAGCTCTATAAAGGACGTAAATAAAATGTTATAATACAGTTACAACTACTATATTTGGTGCATATAATCTTTAAAGGGTCTATTACCGATACAAACCTTTGCAGAGGGCAAATGTTTGCAGTCCCAAAGGTTTCTGGGTGTGAAAAAAAACACAACATAAAGCAAAATCAACAGGAAAATAAGTTTAAAAAAAACCAAAAGACGTTCTCTCTCTCCAGAGGGAGATGCAAACATTTGAACTGGTATCATTGTGAATTTTTCTCACTAATAATATCATATCATATGGTATTTGACAATTTTTATTACTTGCGAAAACGTGATGATGAAGGAACATCTGTGAAACTGAACGTCTTGTTGTAAATTACACTTCTTTGGCATCTTCATTTTGTCCTACGGGTATACAAACCTTTGCACTCAACTGTAAAACCTATGTCCGAACTTGTACTGAATCAGCTGGTGCACCTCTGATATCTGTTCTAAGGTAAAGTGAAGAAAGTTCACATGTGAGTTCATTTCAATTTTGTCCAACCTAATCCCCAGGGGACATGTTAAGGTGGTCCCATGAATTTTCCATTCATCTCCTATTCACAGCCAGGTGTGGGACAAGCGAGACATGACATGTCTCTCCACACTCTACTTCCCTCCTAACTTCCTGGCAGTGGTAACAAAGAACTCTCTCAAAACTCATAAGAAAAAACCCACATCATTTGGAAGAGCAGGGTTCTAATTTTATGACAACATTTCCATTGCGTTCGATTTGTGGCTTCCTGGTCAGCAAATCCAGGAACAACAAAAAAAAGAAGCCTTTTTAGCCTTTAAGCTGGGCTCTTTTATATAGATGTTGCAGAATGGATGAGGTTAACCACTGCAATAAGCACATTTACAAAGAGCTTAATCAGTCTCTAAGACAAATTCAGCATAGCTGCTTTACATAATTCCAGTGTGCAATGCGTGGATACTCAGACGGAATTTTAGTGAAGAGAGCTTCCTCTTTAGCTTCAGCCGATCTCTTATTTCAGTGCTGGTGTTGAAAAGAAGCCTCACCGAGGAGCCACTCCAGGCTTGTACTGCAGTCACGGCTCACTCATCGCTCTCAGTCGTGCAGCCTGTGCAGGTAGCAGCCAGCGGCATCATGAGAACAAGACTCCAGTCACACATTAGCATTCTCTGATAATCTGCTGAAAGCTCGACTTTGCTCTGCATACCACAAGTGCACTTATCTATACACACACATGCATGCATGCCAGACATATACAGAGACATCATGTGAAGGATAAACTAGCATGAGAGTTTATATGCTCTCTATATCATTCATATTGCATGTACTTTCTGTCTCAAGTGTCTCGTACCCGATCATACTTTTTGTTTTTTTTAGTATATAACTGTTTATTGTGATGATCAAAATCGCACGGGTGTCACCCAGAAGAGGATGGGTTCCCTTTTGAGTCTGGCTCCTCTCAAAGTTTCTTCCTCATGTCGTCTCAGGGAGTCTTTCCTTGCCACTGTCGCCTCTGGCTTGCTCATTAGGGATCTAGATCTACATCCGTATTTCTGTAAAGCTGCTTGGTGACAATGTCTATTGTTAAAAGCATAAATAGGCTACTTCACCCAATTATTATTATTACTGAATTATTATATATCCGTAGCAAATAAGAACAAACAACAGTTGTGGCTACGAAATGTGAATCAAGACAGTTTATGAGTCATTACACAGGGAACATCCCATAATTAACAGAATCAATAGAATGCCTAACGAAACTAGTCAAATACCAGACCTGTCAAATTTGGCATCATAGAGACGATGTGAATAAGCCGATATAAACGTGATATGCTAGAGGGCTCACACGAGAAAAGAGAAAACGCATTCGTTGTAAGTTGTGTCAGTCAGCTGGTTGAAATCTATAAACTGAAATCTAATCGTATGTTATTACGAAAATGTCCCTGTGATGAGCCGCCGGGCACACTCATTTTTATTTTTATTTTTTTTAAGTGAATGAGTGGAGCTGATTTGATTGGATATCACAGCAGCATGACTAACCACACCTCTTTATAATGGCTTCATTATAACTCCACCCTTTTTTTACAATTACCCCACCATTTGCCAGGTTGCTTATGAAAATAACAAGAATATAAAATGCCGTAATTGCATACAGTATATGTTATTGGCTTAAAAAGAAATATAGAGATATACGTGTTCATTTTAAAACTTCATCGTGTACTTTTCTTGTATAAAAAAAAAACGTCTTTGGTGTAAATACAAGGTCTTAAGCCTGGCAACAGTGTGCTATGATGTCTGTGCATGTAGAGAGTTTACAGACTGAGAGGACAGCTGTTCAGTATCATAAGCAGTGTTCATCCGTGAGAGGCTGCTGACAGACAGTGTGGAGGCCCTTTAGGTCCGCATACGAGAACTGTGATGAGAACCCATGTGGCCAAAAAATCTGTTGGGCCTAAAGTAAATGGAAGAATAAAGGGGATGCATCTATTCAGCATGCTTGACGCTACTATACAGTATGTCTTAATCAAAGTAACAAGTGTGTAGCTTTATGGTGAGTGTCACATACTACACATGAAATTTTAAAGGTGTCAACTTTTAATGTTGACTGATGTCATCAAGCCAAAATCTCATAGCTGAGAACAAAAGCCTAATGCTAATAAGGACAAGAACAAATGTCTCCTTCCCTGCTTAGTTTCAGCATATGCATACCTACGCAGCCGATAATATGGCTATAACAGCAAAATCGGGATTGAGCTCTTCTTAAACAGCTCAATATGAAGTCCAGGGGTTATAGTGGGTTATAGCGAACAGCCAGATCAGAGGATTGCGGCACGTTTCAAAGCAAACCGAAAGACTCGGACAGGTGAGAGAGGAGAGAAGGCCAGCCATCTTGATAGCACGTGTTTGAAAAAGACCATAATACCGGCATCCTGCTTCTTCTGTTCTGAATAACACTTTATCCCACCAGACCCCATGACACACACCTCATTGCTTGAGGCATTCCTTAGTCACTAATGACCTCCTGGCTGATCAAAGAGGGAACAGTGCAAAACACGTGTTAGTGCCGTACACATATTAATAAAGAGGAGCACAATGAGGAAATGACCATGGAGGGTTAAAGCAAATTTAGCCTTTAGCATGTGGGAGCTGGATCCATATCTGAGTATCTCAGTATCAGAGATTACACAGCCACATCCACAGAATCTTATTGATATAACGATTTTCCTCATATAATGATTGACAGATTCATATGACAACGGTAACCAATTACTCTTAAATCTCATCGTTTTTTGCACTTGGTAGTTTGTTAGTCCTGTGTACAGAACTCCTGTATTGTCTTGTAATTTTCACAGTTGGTCCTGGAGGCTCAATATTTCATCCGACTGTATACGTGTATATGGATGGGATGACAATTGACGATTGACCTGACATTTTACCAAATTTTTAGATTATACTTTTATCCATATTTAAAGAGTGAACCTGACTAAATGCAGCAGCATCTTATCATTTTCATTTGAAACCATTAAAAACCATTTTTCCAAGAAACTACTAGTGAACATCTATACACTTTTACCCTTATTAAAAATGTCAGAATCTATGAATAAACATGAGTACATAATTTAGAAAAGCCTCCATGGTCTCTTGCTATCTTTAATAGCTAGCTGGATAGTTAACTGCTAATAAACTCACTCGCATTTGTCACAGATAGACATGAGGAGGATTTCAGTATCGATTTGCATCAGCCAAATCTGTCAAAATATAACATCACCATAAAAAAACATAATTTTGTTCATCACTGACATAAACTAGCTGGCTAGATAGCTAACTGTTAGTAAACGCAGTTTAAATGTATTTAACATAGCCACAATATAGCCTGTCACAATATACCATAACAAACAAAAGTATTTTGTTCATTACTAACATTAAGTTAGCTAGATTGTTAACTAGCTTTCTTAGCACGCAGGTTCTGTGGATAAAAGTTTCCAGGTACCACATCATTCTTTAATAATTTGCATATGGGACCATGACATGTTCAAGCCATTGAGTCTATTTCGTGGGATCACAAACTGAGCTCATATTTAAACACTTTTTAAATGTGAGTAACGAGAAAGTAGGGCTTCCACAAATTATTCGTTTTATAAATAATCGTTTTGATAATCGACTATAGTTTCCTTTTGATCATTCCCAGTTCCAGTGACAATTTATATTACAAGGAATTTGACAATTTTAACTAATGACACAAGAAACCTGAAATTTGCTGTTGCTGAAGTAGCATACAACATCTAGTTTTCATTTTAGATGTAATCCCTGAAAGGCTAATCTACTGCAGCGCTGGCTAACATGTTCCTTTTCTTCGTTCGCCAGCCAATGCATCCTAACGGCTGATTTGGCCGGTGGGACACAAAGAGGTTCCAGTGGCTGCTCAGACACCGCGGTAGTGATATCGTAATAGTGATGAGAGAGAGATCACAGATGCCAGAGGGCGAGGAGATAGCATCTATTAAGCTGCTCCGCTTAGCTCTACGCAAGTACAGAGGCCTAAATACTCCCCCGAGTGCTCAATGTAGAAGAATAGGCCACTTTCAAGAGTAATGAACCAAACACTGCGACACGGCACACACGTATGAAGTAATCAGCATGCACTCATTTTATGCGGTCTGCCAATTACAGCCAGAAGCCTATTTTATATTCATACAAGGAGAAGCCGTTGCCATGGTTTCCGATCCTGTCCTTTCCTTCTCGGATTGCTCGCTAACTGGAACTGGCTATTGAATGCCAACCTGCAATTCCCGAGGTCCATTTATCAAGAGCTAAGCCAGACGTCAGGCCTAATGTCTGGCGGCATTCGTTTCCCATTTAATTCCCAATGAGCCCCTCTTGTGCCGGTTTGTGTTTCCTTTACATGGCCTCAGGGTGGCAATTATGGAATAAAGAAGGAGGAAAGTTTGTTTTCTAATCTGTTTTCCTATCTCATAATTGCCATGTTTGCTGTAATCAGAGAGAAAGCTCCTTAATTGTGGGATCGATAGTAAGACTTAACGTAACACTGTAACCAATGGAAAGGTATTGACGGCTGTTAGGCAGAAACATTCCATAGAGAGTTGATATCAAAGCTATAGAACTGTAATGCATTTTCATTTTGAGAAAGGGTTAAATAGTGAAATCAGTGGATCATATAAGTTCCCATTAGTGCTTTTACAACTGGGCCGAAACACGGTCCTCCTAGCACAAAGACGCCACTCATAATTTCTCCACAACACACTTATTAACATATTTGAGAGCTAGGTAATGATACAAATGCTACAGTAAAGTTTTATATATGATACAAAGGTCTGTCTGCAATTTACTTAGTAAATCATAAGATCAATTTGGACCAATTTCAGAATCAAGTTCAGAAGGAAATTTCATAAAGCTAAGTGGCAGTTACAATGGTTCCTAGATCCTGGAGATGAAGACGTGTGTGGTATCAGCAACATCTGCATAGGACTACATAAAACACTGCTGACTCAGGCTCCAAGTCCAATATGGTCCGATATGCCTAGAGTGCAGGTCACCTCTCTAATCAGGTGTGTTAGTGCCAGAATATCACAAAAAGTACTCCAGATATACAGGAGCAGAGATGGGCATCCGTGGGCTTTTGAATATCAAATGTTTATTTAATCATTTTGGTCAGGCATCATCTGAATATCATCTAACTCCAATTTGATAATGACTGCAAATAATTTGTAGGAGGAATAGCGCAAAAACGTCTTGCAATGTTCCTTTCATTCTGGATGATCAAAGGAATCATACAAATAAAGAATCACGATTTTATTTCAAGCAGTTAAAATGTTATGAGCATTAAAATTCACATTTTAATTAAAATGCCCCCTAGTCTTCTTGAGGAGCTTTAGGGCATGGTCCTAAACCCACCTACCAAGTTTAATGTTAATTTACTAGTATAAAAAAAACTAGTATGTCAGTATGTCACTGGCGAACGGTTATGAATATCAAAAATCCTTCGATAACTTTTGTGAGGCTCAGTCTCAAGATCATCTGACTCAAATTTGATGAAGATTAGACCAAACCCATAGGAGGAGTAGTGAAAAAGCATGTTTTGTTACACTTCAACATAACAGCATTTCCAGTATGGTGGACCTTCATATAATCATAACCATCGGACTTGGCAGGACCTGAGGAATCATAGCAATTGGAACGATGATTCTGTGATGAACCGTTAAAGTTCTGGGCTAACTTGATTTTGAACAAATTTGAGCACCACCAAGCCACCACTGTTGGGCTTTTGAGCAAGGCCCCTAACCCTCTTTGCTGTCAACTAGAACAAGATGTTGGTCACTGATGAAAACTTTTAGCCCATCACAATGCAAAATAAAGAATTTAACCCATTTTACTTGAGAATCCTTGTAGATGTTAAATGTGACAAGATATATACTAGATGTAGTTTAAAGCAAAAGGAAATGCGTTAACGCTCTAAAAATGTGAACTCACCCTATAACTTTAACGTTTGATGAGCTTTGGCTGAAGAAGGTCACTGCTGTTCTGCCAGTTAGCAGCGACATAAGTGCTTTAGAGAGCCTGTCTGGTCTGAGTCCACAATGTAAGTAGATGCTTTGGTGGCCCACTTATCTAGCTGCCTCTTTCTTGTTTTATGACACTTAATAGCCCATATAAAAAATGGAATAAACTCAAATTTTTTGGAGAATAAGATATTTTTAAGATGCCTCAAATATACATGACTCCTGCATGAAAAAGCCATTACATTTGGTAGCTTGTGAAATCAGAAACCCACTAAACAGATCTGAATGTGCTCTTTAGCTGAGATAATGTTGTCATTGCACCAATAAGGAGCAGACGGCATCTGGTGAAAAGGCTTGATCACAGACTGATGATTTCCTGCCTTCCTTTCATCACTCTGAATACAGACAGGAACGACTCCACAGGAGGTACAAGTCTGCAGAATTCACCCTGAACGGATATACAGCTAGCTCTAAGGGTTTAGGGACTGCAGTGGAAAACAAAACAGTTGTAGTATTTTCACAGGGGTAATGTGAACAAGCTTTTGAATTATACATTTCATCTGATCATCTCCAGTGTGTCTGGTCGTTATTTTAGATGAGCTATAAGGATAAATAATCAACCATCGAGATAAAGGGGGAACAATACTTGGATGAATTACAGGTCTCCAACTTAAATATAGTACCTTGATGAAAATAGGTTCAAAAGGTTACTTGCATTCAGGCAACATTTCTTGATTTCGAGAAAAATAAAGTTTATTAAACTGCCAAGGATGCAATAATGTTTTTTTTTTCATGGAACAGCTGTTACCCTGATCCTTTATTCATTATTTGTTTTCCTGTTAGTGCTGAGAATCATTGTCTCCATCTCCATGTCTACAAGTGCTACAAAACTACACATCTCCATGTCCAGTGTGCAAGAAATGCAAACTAACATTCTCGCCAAATGGGAGAGTTCTTCAGGGACAAAGCGGCTGTCAAACAGAAACATTTGGAAGAGACATCTTTGAAAAGTCAGAGACAACAGGATATGAAAACAGAATCTCGTTTATTTTCTGGATTCCATTGGGATACAGTGATTCATGTCAGAAAACACATGGTCGAGGAAAACTAGCAATGGTGCTCAGGAAGAGAGGTGAGAAAACTGGCCTGGCAGAAATTTACAACTCGTTACTACCGTCAATAATCCATTTATCCAGATTTCGCATGATACACTTGTTCTATGGGGAAAACTTGTGTGCCAAGAAGATTGCGTCTCTCTAAATGTGCGTGTCCAAACAAAACATAATACCCACTAGCAAAAGTCGAACTCCGAATCAGAAATGTCCACAACTAGCGATACAATTTTTGAAATGGGTGGTTTGAGACAACAATGAATCAAGCCTGGACCATGCCAAATGTAGGGGCATGCATGTTAATCCCACTGTCTATTAGTAAAAGCAGAGATAGACCTTTGGAGGTCTGAGTTGTTGTTTCGGCAATCCAACATTCCCTCTTCACCTGCGGCCCTGCAGGTACTTTCCACTTAAGTGTGGTGACAGCTCAGGTCAACCTGGACAAGGCCTGTGAAGGGAGATGGTGACCCAGCTTTCTGACCGTAGGCTACATCATTAGCAGGAATGTATGACAATGTATATCTTACATCGACCTTGGCAAAGAAATGAAGAAGAGGCTTGAGGTGTGGAGAAAATGGTTTCATACAGAAGAGTGGGATGAAAGATTTGATAGGGCCTATATACCTGACCAACATGGTCTCCATGTGTGCAAATTCATAGCAATTCACACTCAATTTTTATGGAAAGTTATGGAGGTTAAAGTTAGGGTTAGGGGCAGAGTTAGCGTTCCTCCTTTTTCTTACAACTTTATTTGTATGAAATCGAATGAAATCCAACTACATTGCCCTTGATTGTTCGAATCTGATTTTTGATTTTTTCATAGGATCAGTTTCACCCAGCAATCATGCTAATACACTCTTAGAAAAAGGGTTATTCAGGGCTCCTGGGTGGGAATGCTAGTGGGTGGGAATTAGCAATGACTAAATTGGGAGAAAATGGCGTAAAAAGAAAAAGGGTTCTTCAAGACTTAAACTTTTCTGAATGGGGAAACCCTCTGTTGTAGGGTTCTACATAAAACACTTTAAGGGTTCCCCCACAGGGACAAACTGAAAAACCCTTAAGGGTGCTAGATTTAAGCTTTTTATTTTAAGAGCGTACTTGACTACTGTATGATCAGTTTAGGCTGAAAACATTCAATTTGCAACTCATTTTCACAGTCAAACCAGAAATAATCGACTCTACATGGTCCAGTTGTTCTGTAGGAAAATCCCACCTGCCAAGAAGATTAAGTGTGATTATTTCTCCGTTCTAACATCCAGTTCTTGTCTCTAAACAGATGTCCCGACAAAACATTCAAACTGGATACATCACACTCATTATTAATAACCACAATCACAAACTGCCACAGCTAGCACCAGAGGTCCACTTTATCCTGCCTACAGTGATAGGTCTGACCCAGGCATTAAGAAATGGTTGAGGCCCACACTAAGCTGACATGTGAATGTGCATCAGTCCATAGTGTGCTCACATAAGTTGTAAAATGGTGGGCACATTTTACAAGTTGTTAGCCAATGTGGACAGTCCATACTAAACAAACATTTAGTGGTTTTGTGGGTTAGCTAGAAGGTCCTCTGAGGGCTGACCACATGTTTTCTACGTTTAAACAAGGTAATAAGAACTGAACAGGACCTGCTAAAATAAAGAAATAAAACATCCTGTAAAAACAGAACAAGTTGCTTGATTTAAATGGATGGTAGCTGTGATGCTTCCGGAAGGATCTGACAAACAAAAGTAGGCCCGCCTAGTTCAGCCAGAACGCGAATGCATCCTGTGGGAAACACTGTTTGTTCTTCTGTTATAAACTCATAATAACTAGCTAGTATGCTAATGTCAGCTGGCTGAAAACGTGACTAGCATTAACTTTGCTAGCTAGGTACACTACTGTGCTAATGTGCTTGAATAGGAGACTAGTTGAATAGTAAATACTCAGCCAGAAAACATCCGAAAATGGATGTTTATGCGAAAAATGTTTTAGCGAATAGAAATGTTTGCCGAAGTAGGCGAAGGAAACGGCATTTATCGGTATTATTTTACATATATCGACAAAACTTTTTTCCGTTTAACGTTAGCGGATAATTTGGTTGTCGATATGTGAAATGTTGCGAGAAACTATAGTGGAAACGTTTTTGACAAGAAAAACACTGCAATTACGCATAGATTTTG
>JAOUQW010000026.1:3586456-3609769 GCA_028565825.1 Olivaichthys viedmensis | reverse complement strand
TGATTTTTGCCTTCTAGAAAACCTGCAGTTGTAGTTTTGCAGTTCTGCTTTTATGCATTTCTGCTTTGTGCATTCTAAATTGTAGATTTTCATATTTCTCATATACCTTTACAAAAAAAAGGGTTCCTCAAGAGTTCTTTTATGGTTAAGGGTTCCTTTCCCTTTTCTGAAAGGGAAATCCGCTGCTGTAGGGGAACTTTTAAGGGCTCTAGATTTAACTCTTTTTCTAATACTGTACATTTTTTTGTCCTTTTTTTAATAGAATTGATTTACTCAATCATGCGGAAGGCTGAATCTGAACATCCCAGCAGGTAACGGTACAGAATGAATGAAGTGTTGATATATACACCATGAGGAAAAAATTACTATTGCATATCGTCGCTGTCCAATGAAAAACATGCATCTCGGTTGTTTTTTTCTTCCATATATGGAATGTGGGCAAAAACCTCCATCTACCCCACAGCAGTTGACATCTACCAATGAAAAGCTGATCAATCACACCGTGAATTTTGGATTTATTGTGTATGATACTGAAAAATTGGAATTTTGGAGATACATGTTTTTCATTGGACAGCGACGATATAGAACATCAAAGAATACTCAAAAAAAAGGTCTGATTTCCTTTTTTTTCCTTTTTTTTTTTAATTCAAGGACTTTGCTTCATACAAAATGTTAGGTAGAAACAAGTGCAGAATTCAAAGTCTGGCCATTTGAACAGAAAACAGGCAACAAACAAACTCGTAGAATCCAAATAAAGGGTGTTTGTTCCAGCTCAGTCTCTGGATGAGCTGTGCACAATGTTCAATACTGAGTTTATATAGAAACTTCTTTTTATTTCATTTTTTTGCCTCAACAAATCCCTTAATTCATATCAAAGGTCATTTATAAATCCTAACCGAGAAAGAATACATTGTATCAAAAAGTACGAAGATAAACAATGCGTAGTTCAACATGCACATACATCATCAGACCATGCAAACATTACTTTATTCCCCCAAGGAGAACAGCCACATTAAACTAGATGTGCAAAAAGGACAGGGAACAATTCCGAGTTTGGCAACAAACAGTGGAAGATTTCGGGGTCAGCTGTGAATTTTGTCCCAAATTGTGATGAAACTGCAGGTATGGATGAAGTGGATTATATATGGACTACGGTTTGAAGCCATTGTGGCAGCGTGCTGAAGGTTCAACAGACGTGTCAGGAGTGCAAAGAGGTTTTCCACACTTCAGCATGAAAACGGTGACAACTTTTTCAGGACAGTTTCAGCACAGCCTTTAAATGACAGCGTGGCCATATAAAAATATCCACTATTCAAAACACCCGCTCTCCTTTTTACGATTTCAAAGTGGGTAACTCTGTTGCATGCAGATACATAAGATTGTAGACTTTTTTTTAAAGACATGTTAGTGATTTCAGCTTCGTTAATCGTTGTGCCTTTATGCATTCTAAAATATATATTTTTCATACTTTTTTTTTATTTTTTATATATATAGAAAAGATTTGGTCACGGTCATGCGGAAGGCTGAATCTGGACATCCCAGCAGGTAAAGCTACAGAATTAATGAAGTGTTGTTGATTTTTCTTTTTTTTTCTTTTTAATTTTCAAAAGTGTCTTCTTGTTGCATAGCCCTACTTTAAACAAAAGTCAAAAAGTACCCACTTTTGACAAAGTCCTAAAATCCCGTCATTTCAATGACGGGGGCATTAAAGGCCCAACCCCCTGTTACTTACTGCATGCTAAGCAGCTAAATGGACATGTTGTGTGTGCAGTGCTACAAAGAAAGTGGTGGTGCTCAAACACTCATGGGACATTTTCTCATGGAGTTCATCAGCTAGCTTGGGTCTCCTTGCTTGGGCCCCTTTGACTTGCACATTTTCAGTCCCAGCCACCGAGACACAACATTTGTGCAGAAATTTTGTGCAGCCTCTGTTCAGCAAAGGTTCTCTGTTTGGTTCTCTGCCATCATGGCTACAGCGGGGATAACAGCGAGCTGGATATACGACTGTAACGGCTGGCAGCTGGTCGATAGGGGCCACAAAAGTACCAAGTGGAGGGGATCTGAGGGGTATTACCTGGTGGAGTGGCACATAACGACAGCTTTTACCAGAACACAGACGAACCTAACATAGACCCTGTCCCAACACAGCACACAGCCGCAAGAGAACCCAGGTATCTGATTCTCCAGCTATAATCACAATGGTGGCTTTTCGCTGCTGTGTCCTCGTTTCCTGTCTCGACATACCATCATATGAGGTTGAAAAGAGAAATCCAATAGCTAGCAATGCTGTCCCAGTTGAGCGTCTTAACCAGAAAATGACATCTGGTTGTATGTACATGTACAAATGTACATCGCCATCGTCAACCCGGTCGTTTTTAAAAACATGCAATTGTGGTTATGTCATCCCTTCTAGACTAATATACAACTACTTTAATTTTCATACCCCCCCCCCCCATTACAAAGTACTACAAATGTAAGAAAGAAAAAAGAAAAAGAAAACAAAAGGCCATACAAGGAAACAAACACAACACAATCATACTGTCATTTCCATTCATAAAAACTGAAAGTACAATTTCTTTTGCTTCCTGATTAAGGCCTACAGTCATAACACCTTGTAGTTCCACATAACCCCCGAGCTTCCTCAGTCTCCTCTCTCTCGCGTGCCGACATACTTTAAAAAAAAGTCTGAGGTCGCAGCATTACTGCTATATATTCAACAGGTTAGGCACTTTGTAAGAACGCCTGGAGCAGTCTGTAAGAAATGGTAGAACCTGACAGGATGATGAAAATGTAAAGCAATTCACGTAAAACACCATCATATCTTTACAATATAATACAAAAGAAACGCACCTAATAAATAGATAAAAGATCTAGTTTGATACAAAAAGAAATTACATTTCAGGATTTCGCATTTCCTGGACATTTTTACATAGAGTGTTGTATGCTAGGAATGGTCATCAGCAGCAATACAATAATCATCACCTTTATGGACAGGTTTAAATAAATTTGGGTGTTTGTAATGTGTGTGTGTGTGTGTGTGTGGGGGGGGGGGGTCATACATAGCCCACAGGCATGATTCAACTTTCCAGGGAAGGAAGACACACAAAATGTAATGGTGTCTGTGTTTCTTAGTAACATTTCTGCGATTTTTCTCTTTGCATTTTTCATCACTTTAGGTTATATGTAGAAATCCCAGACCGGGTTTCATGGGAATTTGCATCTGGAGAAGCAGCTCGCTGGACAGCTGGCCAGAAGCCGATGAAACTTTGCATTCTAAGAAGCCGAGCTCCATAGGTCACTGTTTTCCTAGACTTTTCTTTTTTTGTTTTCCATCATTCAGACTGTGACTTCTCTCACAAAGGCAGGGAATTAAGAGCAGAAACCTATATACACATTCAGATTTATCACTGCTTTGTGTTTGTCACAAATGCAGATCTCAACAGTCCCATTTAGCCCATTTCGATAATATTAAAATACATCAAAAAGCAGTCTGGGGCTCTCTTTTCATGTACATTTAAAAAGATGAAAGCATGTCCACATACACGTGTAAGGGATACGTACCGTCTATGAAACAAGAGATGATAAAACTCATCGAAATTTTACAAGAAAAAAACAACAACACACACTGAAAATCATCAGCAGATCTTTGTGTGTACATCTGATCTTTGTGTGTATGTATGTGCATCTGTTAAAGCCGTCCTAGCACCATTCTTCCTCTTCTACTTCTGTGTAGTAGCGCCGGGCACCGTCGCTGCTGCCGCCAGACCCCGCGGGCACGCTCATGACGTAGTGGAACCCGTTGGGCATCCCGAGCAGGGAATGCTGGGACAGCGATGGTAGGGTCACGATATGTTGCAGGCTCAGTAGCGCCTGCTGGGGCCGGAGGTATGGCTCGGAGCTGATGCGCATTACGGGACTCGGGGGAGGGAGGGTGGCTCGGGCGCCCGCAAAGGACACGGGGGAGGAGTTGGCAGTCCTGTAGGCCACCGCTGGGCGAGGGGTCAGGGGCGTCTGGGGCAGCTGCCTGCGCCCGTGGCTGGGCGTGCTCGAGCCCGAACTCAACAACACCGGGCTCCCTTTAGCCCAACCACTGCCCTAGATGAAAATTGAACAAGCAAATCAAAACAATAAAACGATGCGGGTAATGCGCAAAAAATGGATCAAAGTGGAAAAAGGGACCGCAACGGGGAAAGGAAAGGAAGGATGAAGGAAGAGTAAAAAGGAAGGGAGAAAAGATGAAGGAAGAGAGGAAAGTGGAAAGGAAAGGAAAGATGAAGGAAGAGAATGAATTGTGAATCAGAAAGGAAGAAAGGGAAGTGAAAAGGAAGAAAGGAAAGGAAAGATGAAGGAAGAGAGTGAATCAGAAAGGAAGAAAGGGAAGTGGACAGGAAGAAATTAAAGGAAAGAAAAGGACAAAAGAGAAAAGCAAAAAGGAAAGGAAAGGAAAGGAAAAATGAAGGAAGAGAGTGAAATGAAAAGGCAGAAAGGAAAGTGGAAAGGAAAGAAGGGAAGCAGGAGGAAAAGGAAAGGAAAGATGAGGGAAGACAGGAAAGCGGAAAGGAAAGAAACGGTTATATGTACGATGGAGAACAGCAGAGAAAAACATGATGCATACACAAAGGACAAAGACAAAGACAAAAAGGATAGCGCCAAGAGGATAGTGAGTAACAAGAACGGAAAGACAGACAAGATGCACAGAGAAATGGTGGGGAAGAAGAAAAGAGCAGAAAAAGAAGTGAAAGGCCATGAGTGGTTGCACTAAAGGTAAAGAGAAGAAGAGTTTTATTTGACATACAGTATAGAGAACAGCACAGCTACACAGACTCATTGATAAATAACAGCACACTGTTCACGTGCGTAATATCATCCAGAGCATTTTAAGGGCCTGATGTACAACGGCTCATAGAGACTCGGCCACCTGTTTTAAAACATCACTGTGTGTACCCGGACAATCATAAATCATGGAATGTCGGTTCGGAGGAATCTCAGTATATTGGAGCCGTGCGCCCTTCTTCACATCAAAAACATAACCATAGCCATACGATAGCACTGAATTTTTCTTTGTTTTATCTTAACTACTTCAATATAAATAGCACACTTATGCTCTGGAAGAATCCATGACTGCATTACATGTGCAATTAAAGTTGTTGTTTGTTTTTTTTTTAATAAGGAAAGAAGACTGGCTTGAACTTCACAAACCTTGACACGGAGGCACAAGTGATTTCTGTTGTCCCCAGCTTAAAAAGGAAACTAATTCCCAATCTCAGACCACTGACTCAAGACCCAATTAGAACCATAACCTGAGGTCGTACATAGTGTATATATTATATATCAGTACTTTTGCCTCTCTCTAGCCTCCAGCTCAGAGCAGACCCACTGTCAAGCCAGCCCCAGTCCCACCTGCTTAGTGAAGGTGGTCTCCTGAGCCTCTCCGGGCGAGGTGGCACAGCTGGCTGGCGCAGGCTTAGAAGGGCAGTGCTCGCGGCTGCCGTAGCGGTCGCAGGAGTAGTAGCGCTGCTTCTCCACCGTGGACGAATGGTGTTTCCTCTCATGGGAACGGCCTCGTTCGTGCTCTGTCTCATGATACGAGGTGTTCCCCCCAGGGTCAGCTGCGGTGCCTAAAAAACGAGCCCACAAAATGTGAGCGGATGAATGGAATACAATCAAAGTGTGGAAATGGGTAAAGAAAAGCTCTACTATGATGAATCGGCTGCAACTACGATCCAGTGTTTACTTTAGCCTGATTAAATAGGGTCCAGTTTCCCAACATCATAAAGTGAAGACCATCTTAACTGTAGAGAGAGCGTTCAGTGTGATGCTCGCTCTACCATGTAACGATGATCTTTGTGCCCAGATTGGTTTGTAGTAATACACATTACCTTACTCACTGGACAAGAAAATATCCTGAATTTAAAAAAATAAAATAAACCCAAGGGACTATAAAACTATAAACCTCTTTCACACGGAGGTATCAAAATAGCTACATGTATGACTGAATATGCAATAGGGCTTTTACTTCCAGATAATCTCACTACTGTGGAAAATGCTTGACCATCTATTCGATTAAACATAGGGCCCCAAGATATGAACCCTTTAACAGTCTCATCAAGAGAAAAAGCAAAGGAAGAATGATTTCTTTGGATTTCTTAGTTCTTTATAGCAATAATAATAACAATGTTTTTTTTGTAATTTTTTAACTGACCATGCTAGGTTTTTAATTTTTTTATTATGAGCTTCTACCAAATGTTTTAGATGTCTATTATTGGTAATGGTTATTTATTTAAACCCAGATAAAAGACATTTGTCCAACATATTTCTTATATATGAAGTGTGTAAAACCTGATAAATAAAACCATAAAAAATAAATAAATTATAATAGGATAATAATATGTTAAAACATAAAATATGTTAAACATAAAAATACCAAAAACAATTAAAAAGTTATAAATAAAAATCTTTGTTGTGTAAAAAAATATTTTTTGTGTATTTGTATGAAAATACATCTACATACCTTAAAATTTTAATGAAAAAAAAACAATTTAAAACAATTTAAACTTTAAAAACTAGTTCATAAGTCATAACGTACCTCAAAGGAGTGGCTGAGACCATTTTTTTCAACAAAATATCCTTACTAAAAAGATGCTCTACCAAATGGTTGAGCAGACCATTAAAGGATTAAGTCACTATACCACTATATGAACAGTGTAGAAAGATAATTAGTTTAGTCAATCTTACTTAAATATGAGCCCCTTAAATTCTTAAAACATTCATCTATGAAACAAGTCGGGCAACTGCCTGCACCGGAGTTTTGATCAATCACTATTCCTACGGATCAAAAGAGAGCTGTAAGATGCCCATTCCCGTCTCTCCTCCCCTCCAGAATTCCACATTCCTCGCACAACAGTCTGCGGTGCTTGTACTTCTTTTTCTCTGCACGTTCTGACATTTTTACCCATGGTTGGCCTGCTGAGAGGTGGCCATAAATTAGCAGGTCACTGGGTCTGCGGCGTCTGTCAGAGCCTTTTATCTGGGTAATGGATGCCAGCTGCATGCTAAAGCTCTCTCAGCCGATCTAGCACATGTCAGCTCCAGCTAGGATCTGCACAACAAGTGCACGGTGGTACAGTTTGGTAAAGAGGGCCAGTACGAGAATAGCCTCTTAGAAGCTATTTCTGAATGAATCCATTCAGATTGCAGACTCTGAATGTTTCTATGCACCCTAAACTCAGCAATCTGTTGAAAAACTCTGTTTACATGCATGTTACATGTGATTTGATCCATGCATGCTACCATAAATCCCGTTATACTTGTACAATGACAATAAAGATTATCTTATAACAACAAGAGGTGTGGGGGTCCTGTCAGAGTGTAACAAGTAGCTAACGTTAACTCAGCCTGTTAGTGTTCAATCACTCTGCTTGTGTTTCATAAATTATGTCAGTTTCAGCAAAACATACTTCAAATGTATTTATTAAACAGACAATGAGAAAGTATTTGTGCCCTGCAACATTCTGAAATTGTGAAAGTAATCAGATTAAAAAATGTATATGGTGATTATTCTTTTCAAGTTCACATGGTGTTTATTCTATTTAATAGATTATTTAATGAATTATCCAACTCGTTCGATCAGATCAAAAAAATAGATTCAGACTGGCCTCAATTGGTTTACACTATTCCGATTATATATACATTAAGCTTTTTCATTCCGACTGATCTATCGGATTATTAGGTTGCATGTATATTATGTAGCTTCTGCTTCTCAGAAAATGGTATTGTCCATCAGAAAATTCCTTATGCAACATAAATATATTGTGATATTTTGAAAAAATACTATGTCATATATTTACCGATATATGTTAATATATTTACATTTTGCCCCAATGCATTTTAAATATATTGTTAAATATATTGTAGTACATCTAATAATGCATGTGCTACTGTACAATATATGTGTTACAGAATATATCGGATTCCTGCTTCTCTGTATGATGCAACCTTTAGTTAGCAACAGAGAAACGCATCAATTAAAAAAACTATGTCTTGGATGGTGATTTGGATTACAGCCTTGAGTTCACTTCTAAATGAAAAGATAACCTCAATGATTCGCTTTGCTACGGTCTCGTCTAACGATTGGTTGCAACTGGAGAGCGGATGATATGTTGCAGGAGTCTCGGGAAGTTGGATGGTCTCGTGATGTTTTTCTGTTTTTCGCTTCCAAATTTCTTAAATGCTTCCAAAGTTTTGTAAATGATGTTAAGGACTTTTTTTTTTTTTTTCAATTGGCACTTACAAGCAGTCACTTGAGCTAAGCAGTTCAAGTCTTGCTCAAGGACCCAACAGTGGCAGCTTGGCGGAACCGGGATTCGAACTCGCTGGACCCCCACTGCCCTCTGAAGAAGCCCACTGGACTCCTTATACACTGCGTGCATCCTCGTAGCCACTATTTTTTAGCTAAAATGGCCAGAGAAAGGTCAACTCTTCTATGCTTTTCCAAAATATTGCACCAGTGGTATGCGGAGTGAGGTATAGCCCCTATTCGGTATACGTGCCTTTTTGGTAATATATTATCGTCTGGAAATTAAAAGCAGGCTAAGGGCACTTCCTGGTTCTCGAATCAGCAAGTGATGTTTTAAATAGAACCTTCAAGGTGCAATGCCACAATGAAAACCCCAAAATCGCATCAAGTGTGGTTTAACATGAAAGCCCTGTCATTCAGCTGTTATCTACAGTATGTAACTGACATCTAATACGATATTACATGGATAAACAGTGTGTTGTGTGCTCGTGTGTGTGTGTTTGGATGCAGATCTTCACTGACCGTCAGTACTATGAGGCTGGTCACCAGGTGACCTATCCAGCGACCTCTGCTTCTTCTCTCTGTCTCTTCGGTGATGGCAGCGGTGATGATGATGATGGTGGTGTGCTCTCTCCTGTACAGGCTTCTCCAGAACATAGTCGTTAGACATAACCTCCGGAGGGCGCTGTGGGGCAAACGTGGACGCCGACCGCCTCAGGGGGGAATCTGGAATCGGCTGAGGAAGGATATGAAACATCGATATATAACTATAGAAACACTGAATAGCAGTGTATAAGCCCTATGGGAGCAGTTTACAGAGGGTCAGTCGATAGTGAGTGCCTCAGGACTGCCCTCTGCTGATGAGCCAAACAACTTAACATGCAACGAGCCCTCAAATCTGTGTCTGAACACAAAGGTAGAGCGGAACTCAGACACTTGTAAGAAATATTAATTACAGCAACCATGTCATAGTATTAAATGCAAAGAGTGTTACATCTGGGACAGCTGCTCAAGCTTGATATAAATCTGTCTCAGTTTGGGCTTAGCGTTTAACAACATATTGCTATCAGCAACAGTGTTTAGGGTGGTGTTGTGTTCGAGAGTCGGTCTGGGATGATTAAAGGTGAGGTGTCCTCTCTGAAACACTATCTGGTATGTCCCTTTGATTCCATGCTTAACAACAGACAGCCTGTCTGTATCAGCTAATCCTAAAATCCCTCTTAATAACAGGGTTAGAATACTGCTTGTAATTCGAGCCTGTGTGTTAAACAGCAGGATTGTAATAAATGCCTTGAAGGTATTAGTATGTTCTCAATATATTACATCGTACATGAATAAGGATTTGAAACGATGCATACCGCCAGTAAGGTTCCTGGAGAGTGACGCGAGTGACTTCTCTGTCAAAGTGCCGCGAAGAAGAGCATCAGAGAGAAGCAGAGCAGAGGAAAGGGTTCATTTGTTAGAGCAAAAGAAAAGCTTTAATGTCACAGGCAAACCCACTAATTTTAAAGTTTCACCAAATGCAGAATCTACAGTTCAACACTACACTTCATGTTGACCATTAGAGGTTTTTAGTGGTTCTGTAATGGTTTGTAATGGTATTTTGTTTTTCCCAAATATTACAATGTAAAGGGTCTCTGTTGTGGTCTCGGTTGTGTTTACAATGTGGTCTCTCTGTTGGTAACCTTGTGGTAAAAAGCTGTGATTTAATGGACTTAATGGACATCTGTAATCATCTGTCTGCAAGGAAAAAGAAAGCCCTGATATATAGCATACATGGCGATCTATTCAAGCCTATATGGGTTTTTTTTTATTAGTAGTGTTTTTTAAATGGGTTGATATCACAATGTAAATGCCCCAATGGTCTAACAGGTGACCCGTGACTGATTCTAGATGTGGTTGATGGTTTTCTAATGATACTGAATGGTCCTAGAGGAGTCGTGTGGTCTCTGATGGTGACCTTGTGGCAATAAGCTGTGTTTTAATGGGGGTTTAATGGACTTATTGCACCTCCGTGATATTTACTGTAATCAGTAAAGATCCTACACCACAGGCTGCCTACAAGGACACTAGAAAGCCTTGATATACAGCATTCAGGGTTATCTAGAGAACCATGGTTTGTAATGGTTCCTGGTGGGTTTGTAATGGTTAGTAATGGTATGTTGTGTTTTCCATATGGGCTGATATCACAATGTAAAGGGTCCTAATAGTTAAAAGGTGACCTGTGAATGTTTCTAGGCATGTTTTATGGTTTTCTATTGGGACTCAAAAGTTCTACAGGAGTCCGATGGTCTCTGATGGTGACCTTTAGTATTAAGCTGTGGTTTAATGGGGAAACCCCTAGTATATAGTGTTTTCTAGATATCCATGGTTTCTAGTGGTTCCTGGTGGGTTTGTAATGGATTGTAGTGGTTGGTAATGGTATTTTGCATTTTCCGTACGAGTTGAGATCACAATATAATGGATTTTAATGGCCTAACAGTTGACCTGTGACTGATTCTAGATGTGTTTTATGATTTTCTATTGGGACTCAAAGGTACTACAGGAATCTGTTGGTCTCTGATGGTTACCTATGGTAATAAGGTGTGGTTTAATGGGGATTTGATGGACCTAATTCACATCTGTAATGAAGAAAGCCCTGATATATAGCATTCATGGTTATCTATTCTATTAAGATACAATGATTCAATCCATTACATCCGGGATGTGTAACAAAATCTAGAAAGAATCTAGAAAGAGTGGACTTTTGGAAAACATTAAAACCATTAGATCCTGATAGGAAAATGTTTAATAAAAGGCCAATTCCCAATAGGAATTGAAACAATAAGTCTAATGTTTTTAGCAGGGTTATGCTCTTGGTCCATTATCAGCTCCAGGGCCTGTGTTTTTGGCCATGAATAAATGTATCCTTTCCTGGAGTAAGCCAAGCTGCAAGCCTGGAGCAGTGCCAGGGTCGGCTAGTGTAGTTGGGGGGCCATATGAGCAGGTGCTGAAATCCGACAGTCAACCGCTACTACCTGTTGGGCCCTTTCTCCTCAATATTTCCCAGGGTGGAAATCCAGTTTGCAAGGGACATGTGAGAAATGCGCACCATTTCGGAACCGCAGCTCATTTCGCCTGCTGCCTCTTGTACCCACGCCGTGATTCTGATCTAACGTGTCAAGTGAAAAGGCTGTGTAGCCGAGCTGAGCTGCGGGAGTTTTCCCATAATTGTATTAATGAAGAGCTCAAACTGATAATCGCTTTACAATCTCAAGATTTTTGAGATTCCAGGGTTTGAAAGGTCCAAGGTGAAGAACCACAGCAAGGAAATAGCAATAAAACTAAAAAACAAATGGCTCCAGAGTGGCTGAATGGTCCAAAGGGTGTTCAGCTGCTCTGTGATGTTACAAAAAAAACCCTGATTTGTTAAGCACGAGTTCAGTTTGTCATGTGACAAAATTGGCTCAATGGCCTATTTATAATTCTACATATATTTTAATTAATTGTTACACACTTAGGGGGACTAACTGGGTGTTATAATCAGGGTAAAAAAGAAAAGGCTTTGAGAATGCTTTTAAAATTACACAAAGTATTTTAATGCAGGGAATCATTTGTCTATATGTAGCAGTCGTGTGTAGGGTACCTGCATCTCTGCGTTGAGTTTGGGCATGGACACCGCACGCCCTTGACCCTCTAAACCAGTGGGCGCTACTGTGTTGGCACTGTTCTCCATTTTCCTCATCTCTACTGCCACCTGCCACATACACACACATTCACACAAGTGAAATAAAACAATCTGGAGTTTAGGATTGTGTGGGGTGTGTGAGAGGACTTAACACAGAGTACCTGGGCAGTGTTTGCGTTTGAGATGTCTTCTGATTGGCCTCTCGAGATGGGTCGCTTCTTTGACCTGTTCTCTTTGGTTTTCTCTGACACCCAAGACGAGGAGCCTTTGATGGCATTGTCATGGCTAGATTTGTAACAGATGACAACAATGTGACATTATAATGACATAAATATGCACAAAACACAGGAAACAAGAAGTAAAACAATGAATCAGGTCTATGCTTTGTGTAAAGTGATGCAGTCATGTTGCGCTGGGTGTTTGTGTGTGAGCGTTTGTGCACAGTGAGCAGGGCGTACAGTGTGTGTCCGTTGGTTAACGTGGAAGAGCTGGGCCTGAGGCGAGGCTGGACGTCTGATGGAAAGTCCACAATGCTTCTGCTCTTCTCCTGCATAGGGCACAGAATGGGCTCCAGGAGAGCTCCCACATTGTTCTACACAGAGGGGACCCAGCAGAGACAAACTCAAATACACACCAGGCAAAAGAGACATGCTGGAGTTGGATTAAAGAGATAGTTTGGCCAAAAATTCAATGTACACGATTTTCAATCAACCAGGACATGTTTGGTGTCGAAGTTTGCTTCTTTAGTTTTGCACTGGAGCTACGAGGCTAATGTAGCTAACAAGTAAGGGAAGCTAACAGCCTCCAGTTTAGCATCGAGCCAACTGCATGTCTAAATCATCACACATCGGCTCAAAATATATAACTTGGCTCAGTAATACCAATTGTACATAAACAATTTCATAAAGTAGTAGAATACAAATCAAACCGGAATCATATGATTATCTGAATCATTTCTCACTTTAGGCCACGCCTCCTACCCGAGTCTGATGCTGGCACGGAATGATACCAAACTATGTGCTGAAGATGAAAGTGGCTTTTTATAGATAACAGTGTCATACAGTGTCCCGAAACCACACAAACAAGACTGTTTGTAATTAATAACCAACACGACACAATTTGAGGCAAGTGTGCGATGATTTAGACATGCAGTTTACATGATGCTGAACTGGAGCCTTATATGTTAGCTCCAGTGGAAAACTGAAAAAGCAAACTTCCGAACCGAAACACGTCTTGGCTGATCGACTATATTTGGGATACAGAGAAAATCGCTTAATACAGATACAGATTATCGCTTAATATGTGTAATATGGAAAACTTGACCATATGACAATCTGTAAACATGCATACACGTACATGGCACGTGGACACACACAGTATTAGTGTTTTTACCACTGTTATGCGCACTTGCTGCATTTGCAGAGGTCTGTGTTAATGTATGTGTGTGTGTGTGTGTGTGTGCTATCTGACCTGTGGTCCCGGCTGATCTTTGGGCTGTTGCTGCTGCATCTGAATTTTCTTGGCTCTGTTCTGCTTGTAGTAGTCAAAGATCATGAGAGCAGCATACACCTTCCCAACTGTCAGCTCATTAGCTGCACAAGAGAGAAATTAATCATGAGTCACATTTACAACTCTATCCTCGGTCGTTCAGTCATAAAGAGACTCCTATAACGGAGTCTACGGAAAACTACATTAGGGTCCAAAAACATAAGTACTGAATCCAAAACCAGGAACGTCTTTATTTCATCATTTATCACAAACTAATAAAAAAAAATTTAGAGCAAAAACCTTGAACAAAATTGAAATATATTTAACCATCCTGTTTTCACGTGACACGATGCAATATACAGTTGACTGCAAAAGTTTGCATACCCTTAGGATAAAATAAAGAAGACAAAGAAATGGAATTTTATACCAACATTATCACAAGTAACAAAAATGGTCAGTGTATGTTGAGATATTATTAATGAATTCATCCAAATTCTATCATCTCAAAAGTTTGCATCTCCTTTTTCTGAATGTGATATAAATATTCTCTAATAACTTGTAAGCCCACCCTTTGCATTTATAACTGCCTCCAACCTCTATTATATCCTCTAAACAGCTTTTGGATCCTCTCAGTTCCCCCTCAAATTCATTAGAGCTCTGAGTGCTGGCCTTATGCATTTTAATGGCCGCATATTTCTTTGACTTATATTAATGGAGGATGGTGCAGTCCTGTTTGAAAAATATAATTTGTCAAAGCAATATATATATGTGTGTGTGTGTGTGTGTGTGTGTATATATACAGTATGTAACAGATAAAATAAAACAGTTCTTGGTAGTGTATTAGAGCTGCTGTATAGTTTAAATGCTGGAAATACCAACAGTCTGCTTTTGCTCACTAGATGGCAGTGGACGCACATTTTGCTGGACTGAGTTTGAGATGAATTACAGTGTTAATTAGAACCAACAGTGTGTGTGTGGGGGGGTTGATGGTGAGTGACTGGGATGCTCACGTTTGTGGGGGGTCACCAGCAGATCCATGGTTTTCTGAGACAAGTTTGGCCAGACGGTGGCCAGCTCCTTCTTTAGCTCGGCATCACACAGACGCTGGGCCACCATTCCTGCAGAGAACAAACACACACCAGGAGTTCAGCATCCCTTAGACTAGCAACTGGTGCTAACTGGACAACTGAAACTAGATACAGTGGACTATACCTTGCCTACTGCTTGTGGGTTACGACTCAGTCATTTTGTTACTCATTAATTTGTTGCATAACTGACTTATCAGAAACATCTGCTCATTGATGGTAGTTGGCTTGGGAAGCTATACTAGGTGCAAACATTAATGCTTCATAAAGAGAAATCAATACCACTCCATTACTTCATAATTTATTCAATAGTGGGAAATGGCAGTAATCGAAATTAATATCATGAAACATCATTTTTAGATCCTCAAAAGATCCCAATTCATTTCTAATGGAATGTCTTAAATATTTTATAGGGGTGAGCAGCTACAATTTTCCAGGGAGGCACTGAAAGGGACTGAGTGAAGCTTCAGCCATCCGGCAGCCCACAGTGGTTCAGCAGATGATACACACTCACACAAACACAAACACACAGCACTTTAAACGAGTCCTGATGGGATTCACAGCACCAAACACACTACCAAGGGAACAAAAAGTCTGCATTTGTGAAGAGGAACATTTTCAGCTGAGATTTAAAAGAAGCAAAATGCATTACTTTCGAGACAAACAGAAACAACGCCCTGCTGCACTTTGTCCACAGAAAGAAAAAAAAGCTTTTAATTGCGTCAACCAAAATGCAAAGACAACATTCTACACTTTGTGCACAAAAATTTAAATGAATTGTTCAATTTGTGCGTGTACTGACAACACTACTCTTCATTTTGTGGACAAAAGGGTGAATATAATTCTAATTTCAAAACCATTATGTGGACAAAATGTGCATTTTATGGGACCAAATGACTATACATAAAAAATAAAATAAAAATACAAATAAAAGTTATTTGTGGACCTGAGGAAATGTAATCTATTGAATGAGAATTATATTCACCTTTTTAAAAGATTTCGTGGTCAATGCAGTGCATGAAATCAATAATTCCTTTTGATTTTGGCCTACAAAATAACATTTGTTATTGGTATTTGTAAATGACAAATTCAAAGGCTTATTTTTCATGAAAGTAATAAAATTACTAAATTAAAGAATTAAAAATTTTTTAAAAAAAATTTAAAAAATGGGTGCCCCATTGACAGGGACATGTTCCTAAGCTCATTTTAATAATGCTCAAACACTTTCGGACATGGCCGATGTAAGTCAGAAGCATCCTCTCAAGGAAAAAATATATAAGCAAAGATAAAAGTCAATTAAAAAAAAAATACTGCAATAGGAGAATTGAAGGGGCACCACTTCTGAAAAAAGGCTGTGGAAAATTCCAGAGCCATAAGAAGGGCACTCGAGCAGACTAAGCTCTTGGAGACTAAGAAGGCTGTACGACATACACACCTGAGGCCAGTTTGATTTCCAGGGCGGTGCGGATCAGGGCCATGAGCGTGGAGGTGAAGTGCACCGAGTTGTTCTCGGCGATGGGCATGTTCATCTTCACCAGACGCTGAGGGGAGGTCAGGAGGGTGGTTAGAGTAGCAAGAGCACTCAAAAAACACAGCGACTCAAAACAAATGCAACCCAAGCCTGCAAGACGCCTCAGGGCCAAAACCATCTGTGTGCTTGTGAGAGGCTTGCTCCGATTTGGTGATTATCCAATTTCAGCTTGACAGCTTAAATACACAGAGATGTACAAATTTACACCACTTGTACTCAGTGGCCATATTAGACTCAGGACGCGCTCTGCCTAAAGCACACAAAACGTTTTGTCCAAAGCGACAGAGTACAAATACAGACATAACAGTATCCAAACGGTCACATACACTTCTATAGACTACGGTCTGCAACGAAAGTGCGTTGGTGACACAGTGGACTTGGACAGAAAAGTGAAAAGAAGCATGGACGCATAACCATGAGGGTGCCTCAGATCACAGGAGCTCCACTCCGCCGTCAGCTAACTGCACTGCCGACACTGCACACAGCTGCAAGCATGGAAAGATTGAAGTGCTTTCTAAGACTAAAATACTGTACAAAGCCGTGTAAATCAGCCAAATCAATTCGATCTGGAATCTCTGTCGCATAACGTAATTGGATAGTGTGCATTGTGCATGGTTGGCTGTGAAGAGCCGAGCTTCTGTGAACTGAAAGATCATACATCCAGTTGCAGTAACGGTGTGGAGGGTAGACCGAAAAAAAAAGGAAAAGGAAGCTCTCTGTCTCGCACTTGCACACTCGACAGGAAGCAAAGGAGTGCCGAACAAATGAGAGAGCGAGAGGAGAAAAAGAGCTGGGGGGGGTGGATGAGAGCACAGGCAAAAGAGGAAGAGAGAGATAGATAAAGTGAGTACAGTTCTGGTGGTTTAAAGCGACATACACAACACGCATACGCACATTTGCACTGCTCCACTACAAAGAAGAATGACGGGGAACGGTTATTCGGGAAAAAGACTACTCTAGGCTGAGAGGGTAATCATATACAAAAAAGTTCTCTGTGCTAAATTTGGAGCCATTAACAAAAACATTTTTTTTTTAAGTCTATGCTCCCTGTAATGGCTCAATCAACTGCAAACACCTTTGTAAAGGATGGCGCAAAGGTAATCACCTCTACAAAGCATCTGATGCAGAATGGAATATGGACTCTCATTCAAAAGTGGTCTGTCTGAGCTACTTATATTGTGCGCAAACAATGCAAAATAAAGGCGTACGTGATTAAATGTGAAAGGTGACAGCTATGAAAGTAAAACAGACCGAGACCCGGTCTACGCTTCAATCGTTTCATGCGTCTTGATGAGAATCAGGATTATATCCAGATAGGGATTATTTACATAAAAATGCAGGTGTGAATGCACCAGAGTTGTGGACTCGAGTCACATGACTTGGACTCGAGTCAGACTCGAGTGACAGATTGACTTTAAGACCGATCACACTAAGGGGTTGTTATTGAAATAGCGAAACCATAGCTAGCTTGGTAGTTAGTTCTATCACTCCATCAAATGAAGTAGTAAATAAAATAAGGGATTAAATAAGACAGCGTTATACCGAGTGGTTATTACTGCAGTGGCTAAATATTACCGACATAATCTTATAGACAGCTAGGTTGCTCGACATTGTAACTTGGATGGGGTCCTCAAGGCTCCTTTTGTAAGGCAGAGGCAGCTATATTTATTGCATATAACGACTGGGAATGAGAAACAACACTGATAGTTGGTTATCAGGTGTAATGAGCGCCGATTTGCATATTACACGTGAAACAGCAATCTGATTTTCATTTGGCGAAGCGTAGACTGCAAATGCATGTGGTTAAAATCTTATCAGGATGCAGTCCAGATACAAGACACATGAAGCAAAGTGTGTGAGTATGGGACTTAAGGGATTAACCCTCAGTTAGCACTGTTTTGATCCTTCCTTGCACTAAAAAACATGCTAAAATCAGCTGAACATTCTACCAAAGCCCTAAAGCGTGTCATACTGTTATCCTATCATTTTCACATAATAGAGGGGGAGAAAGAGGGGCCACACCAAAAAGATCAGAGAGCGGGCACAAAGAAAAAAACAAGGAAAGAAAGGGTGGGAGGCACTGCAGAGCACAGAGGTTGGCTGAAAGATAAGCCAATGGGAAGACAGGGCGAGCGGAGAGGGGCGGGGCGGGAGAAGTCAGGCTACCTTGTAGGCGATTCGCGGCGGACATTTCTTTCCCAAACCTAAAGGTGGGGACATGTGGAGCAGCATCTCATACATATCGCGGTACTTGATACGGCCACTTCACAGTGTAGAGAACGCAACAGAACCCAAAATCAAAAGACAAGGATGGGGAGTTAGAGAGACGGGAAGAGGAACAAAGGGGAGGAAATGAAATGAAACAAAAGGACAAAAAATGAAAAAACAAACAAACAAAAAACAACAACAAAGAAACAGAAATCTGTGTTATTTAGATTTCCACGAGTGTCATGGACAGGGATGCCATCCTTGCCCGGGTCAGGGTCAAAGATGGATCCTAAAAGGTCAGAGGAAGAGAGGAGGAGTTGATCCCTAATGGGAGAGATGAAATGGAGCAGAGGTGCACACATGGTGTGGATAGTGACAGAATGGCTGCATTGTTTGTAGGATGTCTGCTTGTGCATGCTAAGAGACATCAGGTCAGGTTTCCTCTTTTAGTGCTTGAAAACAAAGATTTCAATGCCAGCCTTTTATCCAATGACCTTCCACTCGCATTCGACGGAGCATCAATGAGCTAAGCTCAAGTTCAGCTTAAGCTCAGCTTCAACTTAGTACATCGGAAGTCATTGTTACTCCACCGTGTTGTCTCCAGTATTAAACATATATCAGATATATATGACTTATTATATACATTGAACTTAGAATATTAGCACAATATTATGCACACCATGAGTATGTAGATCATACAATATCACAAATCAGGGAGAGATAAAAATGTGTTTTAGATTATCATGTTGGCTTTGAAAGCTTTGTTTCCCATTCAGCATGATTTACCAAAGCCAGTCAAGTCTGGAAGATCAAGTGCTTGTGTATAGGCAAGTCATTTAGTGCACAGCCATTCAGTTCGGGTCTCTGGGCGTTGGCGCACAGAGCCCGCAAGAGTGGAGGAGGTTTTCTGGGGTTTGCAAACCTTGTATGCTACCCTATTAGGGCAGTTCTTCCCTAAGCCAAGAGGGGGCGAGATAATTCGCAACAAATTGTACATATCCTTATAGGAAATCCGTCCGCTGCAGAGAAAACAAGCAAGACATGACACAGGTGTAAGGCAAGCTCAGCTCGGAGAGTATATTAGTATAGGCATTGGACACGTATGGGCACGTCGAGCCCATATGTATCCAGTAGGGTTGTGCATGAGTATAGAGGAGTATAGATACTCCTTCACACATTATCTCATAGAAAAAGACAGGAAAAGGCCTTTCAGACCCTAAAGATGATCCCTCATGTTCAATACAGCTTCCAGGCTGTGTTACTACATATTTCAGGGACTCAGACCTCCCTCCGCTTGCAGCGGATTGTGGCGGGGTTGGAACATACCATGCGGCCGGGTCGTACTCAGCCCACACGCGGATGAACTCGTCCAGGTGGTGGGGACCCAGAATGGAGGAGTCCCGTGTCAGGTACTCAAAATTATCCATGATCACAGCCACAAACAGGTTCAGCATCTACAGAAAGAAGACGGAAAGGCCACACTACAGGTTGGAGGCTCACTTTTATGCCGAAGCAGCACCTGCTCTTTATACATGAATTCTAATGTAAGGCGTTATGAACACACAGTCAACTCCAGAATTATTGGCACCCATGAATGATTGTAATAAGCATTGCGCACAACGATTCTAATTTTCCACTTGAATAATTAGAGAAACTATTTATCTTTCCTCAAACAAAAATCATACTCATAAGTCTTTTTTTTTTTTTTTTATAGTTGGTTTTTTTTTCTTACAAACGTATGTGGAAAAAGTATTGGCACCTTTAAGAAACATCTCAAACAAATTTTCATCCTTGATTTTTATTATTTAAAAAATTTTAACTGCTCTTAGGCTTTAGAAACTCCAGTTGCCTTTTCCCATTTCCAGTTTTCCCTGAGGTATAAACATCAGGTCGTAAAATCCTTTTGTTATTCATCACCATGGGGAAAACCAAAGGGCTTTCAACACCGAGGTCAACAAGAGGCAAAGGGTTGTTGACCTGCACAAGTCAGGTAATAGATATATATTTTTTTTTATTAAAAATTAAAATACAAGCAGTTAAGAATACCATTAAGTACAATGAATGCCGTAATAAATCCCCTGAACTACAATTGGAATTGTGTGTTGTGGTCAGATATTATCAAATTCACACCATTGGCATGTTTGGTAAAAACATGTGTGGATCCCTGATGCTTTTGCAGCTGTTTTGTGGCTGGTGGATCAGGAGCTTTTGAGAAGATTGATAGCATCATGAATTGTGTAAATTACCAGGATATTGCAGTGATCATCTCCGTCTTTGTGTTTGAGCCCTATTGAAAACCTGTGGTCTGAATTGAAAAGAGCTGTCCACATGCACAAACTTAAGAATATGAAAGAGCTTGTCCATGCTTCTCCATGTTCTGCATGGGGGTGAGCCCACAAGTGTCTCCTACCCTGTTAGACATTATAGGAAGAGGCTCAGTGCTGGAATTCTCTCCAGATATTAATAGTGAAATGAGTGTTTTGCAGATAAAATGCACTACTTATGAACTTTTACTTTTTAAATATTGTATCAAAATAAAACTATGCAGCATCCCCATATGTTTAAGCTCACAATATTACTAACTGAATGTGTTATTCATTTTAAATAATCGTTTTTGAGGGTGAAGGGTGCCAATAATTCTAGAGGTGACTGTATGGCAGTGCTAAAAGGGTAACTTCAACATCACTAGTAGAGACATAAAGAGTACGTTTTAGGAAATAAAGCCTTTTTTGGCTAGAACTTTATTACAACGCGGTTTGTGACCTTTATGTTTATTCCAGTTCTCTCTAGAGGTTTAAAGAAATGTTCTTCATGCTATGAGAAAAGAATATTCAGTCCATTGTGTAATGCTTCTTGGCCAAAGTCAACCATTTTTCTGATATTTTTAGTCTGAATGGAAAAATAAACAGATCTGATATAACAGGGTTGTTTGAGCAGAATAATTAGGCCCACAGCGCCTCAGTGAGCTGGGCTACGATAATGAACAGAGATGACCAAGGGCACTGACCAGGAAAGAGCAAAGGAAGATGAAGGAGACAAAGTAAAAGTAGGCAAAGTTGCTGCCGCACTCTTTTCCCAGCGTGCCGGAGTGCTCATCACACGCGCGGTGACTCAGACACGACAGCATGATCTCGTGCCAGGCCTCACCAGTAGCACTCCTGAGTGGCACACAAAGCATAAACACTACAGTTTGTACACACATTAATACACACATAACAGAAATAGATTAAAGGGATACTTCAGCATTTTTCAACCTAATGTCTATCCATCTGTAGTGTATGTGCATTTACCACAGACAAGAATTTCGACACAGAAAACCTGTTTACTCCAAACTGATTTATAATGGAAGTCTAAGGGCAGTTCCGTCAAATTAACGTTCATGTGGAACATATGTTTTAATAAAACACTTTCATGAATTCTTCAGTCAAAGGTATTTATAATTTAAGCTTTAAATCTGTACAACTCGTTCTCTCAGAGATGGGACTACTTTTTCACAGGGAAGAATTTGTGGTTTACCTGAGTATAATTGATAATCTAAACTTTTACTCTTAGTTTCATTTCCAAAAATAAATAAATAAATAAATAGAAATTTATAATTTATTTTTTTTACTTTTGCATTTGCATTTAGACCTTTCCAGGTACTCGTTATCAATTTTCAAGAATCATGACTCGAATTTAAAAAAAATTTTTTTTATTATGCCCGGTTACCAATCCAAACGATCGTGCTGCCATGCATTTCAGTCAAATCCCATTTGTATGGATACCACAACCAATTTGCACAAAGACTGCCTGTTAGTCTCACTTGCGCTTCATACATTAAAGTTATTTAAATGGAAAAAAAAACCTGATCTCATGAAAAATTCGTGCAAATCCTAACAAACAAGGTTGATGTGGTTGGATTTCGTTCTATTTTAGACGAATTAAGTTATACGAAAAGGTATGAATGTTAACCCCGCCCCTAATATTCATCTTATCCTTTGTAACCTTTCATACGAATTGAGTCATGCGAATTGCTCCGAATTAGCAAGCGTGAAGAAAAACATCCTGACCTCTAATTTCAGTAAAAAATACAATAAAATTTAGTCTGAAATACTTGAGTGTAGATTTTATCTACTACCACTGCGTATTTTAAACCTTTATTGACAGAAATCAACCAGTGCCCTTCGACTTCTATTATAACTGAGCTTCCTGTAAACAAGTTTTCCAGTCTGATCCACAAGGTGGCACTTCAGGCTGCGTTTTCATCTTCCAGGGCCGCAGGAGCAGGCAAACAAAAAAAACAGATGGAGAGATAGGTGTGGTAGAGTTTTTACCACAGCATGCCTCAAGCAAAAGAGTGTGAACGCTTGTAAAAGGTGGGGAGAAAAAAACGTACTGAGGCAGACACACACACACACACTTCTTTCATGTGTAATCAGGGGGCACAGCAAGCCTAACACTGGGATAACACAGACAACCCCCCGTCTGCACAGCCAATTAACAGCCTCCACAGCAGAGAGCCAGAGACAGAAACAAAGCGAGCGAATCCCTCCTCACTCCACCCTATTAGCGCTATTAACACCATCTCTGCACTTCTGTGTAAAATCTTTTAAAGCTTGTGAAACATTAACAAACCCAGATATTGCTTCCAGTGCCAACATCTTGGCACAGAACAAAAAAAAAAGCAGCCCCCGGAGGAATACAGGATGCTGATAAGGCATGAAGATAACAAGTTCAGGGTTCATTATTCAGTAGTTCTGGCAGCAGGAGTCGAGGATGTGGTGGGAGAAATAAAATTCGAGTGTGGTTCTCCTTTGAGACTTTAACGGGCCCAAAGCCAGACATTTTATAAAAGCCAGGTAGTAATAATTGCTGTTGTAATAAATGAGATAAACTAGCCCTTTTAGCACGAAGGCTCGGCCCGAGTTTGGCTGATCTGCGGCATTTGGCAACCGATCATGGTATTGTTAACCAGCCCGTTCGTTACAGGTGTATATGCAACTTTGTTTTTTTCTTCCATACACTGTAAACCCCAATGTTTCAAATCATTAATGAAACT
>JAOUQW010000026.1:3563062-3574610 GCA_028565825.1 Olivaichthys viedmensis | reverse complement strand
TCAGCCAATTTAGGCAAAAATGTTTTATTGCACTTAATTTATCATTTTAAAGTACTTAAAACTCAAAAACATGATTTGTAAATGGTTAACGCCTTTTGGCTGATGACGAGTATACGAATTGGTCTTTGGAACAAATTTGTTAACGCAATGCAAAAGTCACATATATTTACATTTTGAGTTTTGGAATTGGGCTTCTTTTTGGGGGATGGGGTGAATGCCCATTGAGCTGCTTTTATCATCCAGACCTGGCAACGCTGGTATTGAGGCTGACTGACTGGTTCGTACCTCGTTTTTCTCCAGACTACACTCGGACAAGGCTTTGTCCCCCTGCTCCTGGAACGTGATGATGATCAAGGCCACGAAGATGTTGACGAAAAAGAAGGGGAAGACAACAAAGTAGACCACGTAGAAGATGGCCATCTCGATACGGTAGCCTGGACTGGGACCCAGGTCCTCAAACGTGGCATCCACAGAGTGCTTCAGAACCCTGGGAGAACACAAACACGCCAAGATTTATACAGATTACACTGTCCAGAAAGAATTTTTGCCATTTTTTGGTAATTATTATGCACTGCCTTAATGTAAAAGTTGTGCTTTTATGGGCCTGAGCCAACTAAAGTGCTCTAAGAGTTTTAATAGGCATAAGATTAATTAATAACATTAATATCATGCCTATTAACGTTATATCATCAGCACTTCTACTACAGTAATAAAAGTGTAGCAAAGTTAGGCCCTTTCAGATCTAAGGAACATGTCGTATTTAATTAGCTTTATTTATTTATTTTGCTTCACTAACCAGTTCATCATTTTTACATCATTGCATCAGTGAATTATTTAATAACCTACTTAATTTCATGATTTCATCAAAAAAAGAGGGCAGAAAGGAAAAAAGGACATGGGCGAAACTGCACTGGTGACCCGCTCTGGAGTGCACTGACATCAAGCCTGTGGACTTCACTTAAATAAGCCATAAATGATGTACAATTATGCGGATCACGGGGTACATCCTCAGTCAGGCATGGGTGTGATGGAGAGCTGGAGCTGCCTGAGGAGAGCTCTGTTTAGCTGCTCTCCAAAAGGCCACACAGAGCTTTGAACTGGGATCAGAACAAGCCACAGTTGGGACAGAGAGGCCAAAAGATACATCTAAAGTGGACTTTCATGGGCTTTTAACCCCTTGGAAAAACACATTGAATGCATAAATATGCATAAGTAAGACATGTGACGTGAATAACTGCATCAGACAACAAAGGGAGAAATGATGATCCAACATGAACCAAAGACTAGCAAAGGGTGCTGTTTTATAAGTTTCTGAGATAAATCATTAACAAATGTCTGAAATGATGTGCACTGCCAGTCAAAAACATGTTAAACACCTGGAGGTTCTTATGTTTTATGTTCTTATGTGTTTTTGTTCTTTATGTCTTTAATCACTATTAGTGCTTCAGATGAAATAAAAATGTACAGAATGGCAATAAAATAAGAAAAAATATTAAGCAAGTGCTCTACCATACACCTAAATCTTTGTATTTAAGGACTTTGAACTGTCAGATCCTAACAGGACTATAAATTAGTACTTTATTAAAGACAGGTGCACTTGAAGGGTATACACAGTTAAGCAAAGCCGATAGATAAAAGGCTCATTCTCAGTGCTAGTATCAGTTGTAAGGCAAATATGTTAGAAGGTCCTCATTAGCGTGATCTAAAATCGAGGCGATTGCATTATGATTATTTCCAATAAAATACAAAAAAGTCACAAACATTTTGTTTCATTCTTTACTAAGATCTTCTAATTTTAGAATATTTAAAATGAGCCCATTGCTTGAAGTTCATCCAAAAACTTATGACCTGCAGTGTATGTGTAGGTGTGTGAGTGTATGTGTAGGTATGTGAGTGTGTGTGCGTGTGTGTATGTGTGTGTATGTGTGTGTGTGTGTGTATGTGTGTGTATGTGTATGTGTGTGTTTGTGTGTGTGTGTGTGTAAACTCACGTAGGCCAGCCCTCTCCTGTGGACACGGTGAAGAGAGTAAGAAAGGCCCAGAGCACATTATCATAGTGGAAGTCGTATTTCCTCCACTCCCTGGGCTGAGCTGAGACCTCACGCTTATCATAGTCCAGGAATTGCCCTCTAAGAAACACGCACACAGAGGCAGAAATATCTCATTTGGAAATCTATCTGGTTCAGGGAATGTACCTATAATATAATCTTTGAAGCTTGGCTGCTTGAGACTGCTTTTTTTTTTTTCCTCAAAATATTAGTTGAGGATTGAACTACTCTGAGTCTACAGGGAGAGCTGTGGGTGTGGGAGAAGTTCGGCGCAGTGGTGATTGACTCTACCTGCAGTCCCTCTCCAGGCCTTTGGACTCGTCCGTGCAGTAGAAGAACTTGCCCTTGAAAAGCTGCACGGCGATGACGGCGAAGATGAACATGAAGAGGATGTAGACGATGAGGATGTTCAGCACGTTCTTCAGGGAGTTCACCACACAGTCGAAGACGGCCTATAGAGAACACAAACCCAACACAAATGCAAACAGCTGCAAACTGTAATGCAATCATGAGATTCCTCGACTGTTGATTTAGGCACTAAGGATCACATTCAGAGTTGAGTTAAGAGCATGTAATGAGAGGGTAATACTGAAACTGCGCACATGCAGAATTATCTATGGACTTAAGCGCTGCTTTGAGAGTTGCAAGGTTTTCCCAAAACAGAGGCGTGTCTCAGCTATCCACTATTCAAACTTTGAACTTAAGTGCTTTTTGGCACTATCAGTACCACGTAGTACTGCGTGCTTACTGGAGATCTCTGACTTCTAGTTCATTGTTTAAAAAAATTGGGCTTTCATAATTTGGCCTACATGCATTATAATTAGGATCTGCTGTATCAGTACTATTTTATAGGCTGGCAGCCAATGTGGGTAGATTGTTAAATTGTAAAATTTGCAGAGATGGCAAATTAACGTGACTGTCACGACTAGGAGTATGACTATCAACCTCTATATACAGCATTTTCAATATATTAGGTGACTATTAGATGCTTATTTAAATCTTGCTTTAAATCTTATTGAAAACGTCTCGTGCGTCTAAACTTTATTTATGTTTTATTGTCTCTTGCTCTTACACTACATTGTATTGCAATTGACAGCATATTTCACCCATAAAACATGATCTTCTTTATCAGTCCGCATTTCCAATTTGGCTTGAAGGCAAGTGCTTGTTTTAAAGGGGGTCACGATGCAATTGAAAATTTTCCTGAGAGCCCCACTCAAGAAAAACCTGCCAACCTTGCAGGTGTGAACTGCACGAGGCTAGTTTCAATAATCCGAATGGGCCGCCCAGAAAATCAATTGAAGCACCTGCATAGCACAAGTCTGAATTGACTTATATTTTGAACTCAAATCACCAACTCTGAATATAACTCAAGAGTAGAACAAATGTAAAACGCCTTAAAAAAAAAAAAAACAGAGGACAACAGTTTATTATACCTTCAGCTTTGGTAAGCGTTTGATGGTCTTCAGAGGCCGCAGGACTCGTAACACCCTGAGAGACTTAATGGTGCTGATGTCTTTGCCCTTGGTCCCTCTATAAAACGCAATTAAAATGCTTAATTATTCTCTCTGGTTGGTGTTCAAAGTGAACCATGCTAACATTTACTTAAACAGCTGTTTGTATTTAAAGATGCTCTTCCTGGACAAGACATTAGAGAGAAAATCTGAATGAATTAACTAAATGATGAACCAAGTTTATGTCATGTATACTGTATTCAAAGGGAACCTCTAATGCCAGCTACCAGATGAACTACAACACCTGGTATTACTGACATCAACCAGTCCAAATGTAACAGATCTCTTACATAATTCTCTCTGAAAATAAAACAGGCTAAAATACTGCATCATAGTGCTTATGTATCTATATATATTACACCCAACCAACAAGGGATTAATAGCACAAAAGCACCTGACTTTATCCACCAAACATCATGTAATACTGCATTACATGAGCTGAGTTTGTTAAGAATCATTACCATGCGATTAAAGCAGTTTTTAGTTAGTAGGCTTAATAGATCCGAAGCAAAAAGTTTTAGTCCTAAAACCTACACACAATATTCAAACATGCAAAAAAAGGTACCACGTGCTAAAAAATAAAACCCAGCTGTGCATCAGATTTCTAGAACCACCACCAGTGATAGAAAAGAAACTCTTTCTGTTTCTTTGTGGGGAACCAATGCTGTTTTGCAAAAGAGGAGGTATTATGGTTTAGACGCCAATGGCTACATTCTTGAGGGGGACATACAGCTTTCTTTAGCATGTTCACCAAATCAAACAGCCAAAAAGACTAACCCTTTTGTAAAGAAAACCACAGAACAAGACCTTGAAAAATGGAATGCCACAAACAGTGTGACCTAAAGAAACGATCGGCATGGAAGCCAAGCAGCGACTTCTGAAAAATCCATCCATGCTATGGCCTCTAGATGTCCCAAATAAAATCATCATCTGAACAAGCACAGCCTATGACTGAATGTTCAAGAAGCAACCCTAAATTGGGGGTGTACCATAGAATAAAAGGGCTCACGCAATCAGGATATCCAGTGAAGTTGTAATCATATATTTGCATATTAAATTATTTAAGCTTTAAACTTAATCCTTAACATTTTTAAAACATTACAAGCTTATAGACGTTCAGAACATGCTATGTCATACAGTTATTTGGACTCTTGTTGAAAATAGCTTGTAATGTTCAGTTATACTAACTTTGACTATGTTCACACTACAAGCCTAAGTGCTCAATTCAGATTTTTAATGTGGCCGATATCTGACACCAGTCAGAACAGGTCACGCTCCTGAACTGACCGCATGTGCATAACGATTATTGCTAGAAGAGCACTGAAAGAAGAGTAAAAAAAAAGAAAGATGTGGAACAGAATTTCTAAAAGGTAGGATTAATCATGGGAAATGAGATGCGATTTAGCGCCAGTTTGTTTATTTTGGTTGTAATTCATGTCTTTTATGTCAACATCGAGGCACAAAATAGAATCATGTTAAATAGCGATGTTAATAAGACACCCAAAAATAAGACACCCAATGTTATATTCGACACCCAAGAACAACGCTTCACCCGAGATTCTTGCTGGCGCAAAATTATGGTAGTGGTTGAATTGAATTAATGTAAAAGTCCTGTAAATTCCAATCTAGCAGTTCTGCGATTCTGAGGTCGCATTGCTACATCTGTATCGGGTTCATTACCGCATACAAAAGTAGCCCAAAATTGAAAATGTTCGATTCACACTGTCATGAAAAAAATAACAAAAATCTGTGTCACATATGAGGAAAAAGATTCGATTTGGGCCACTTTTGCCTGCAGTGTGAATGTGGCCTGCATAACTGCAACGCAATTTCATTATGCTAAAGGATAAACATTCAGTACATAGGCTACTGTTGGATTTCTTATATATAGAGTAATATGCAGTGATGAGGAATTCACACGTCATCCAGATCAATATATGCTGCATGAATGTTTTCCTAATGTGGCACAACCCAAGGGGTAAATCTAGTCTTTCTTCACTTTACATCATCTTAGTAATGGATAATTTTACTAAAATACTGTGCTGTGCAATCTCAATGAAAGACCTTTGGGTTGGGCAGATACCGTTTGGGTCTTCCAGTGCAGCAATGAAACAGAAAACAACATTAAAAATATGATATCTCATTCAACCACTAGCACTTAGCAATTACAAGGGAGACAAAAGATGATCCTGTGAATGAAAGATGCTGAGAGATGATTCAAATCAAAGGAACTTTATGAATGTGACAGCAAAACAATACAGTTAGTACTGTCAGGGAGTCCAAATGAATTATATTGATTATTTGCAACCACAGTTGTATACAATTTTATTATAAATGACATTAATGAAATTAGATAAAACTGAAAAGGTATCACTTGACCGTCCGTCTATGAATCCTAAAATATTTCTGCATCAACAGCCTATAGCAGATACCCTGCAGTCCTCTCTGAACCAACAAGAACAGACATAACCCATTGCTCTCCTTGGAGACCATCCCAAAGTGAGCACAGGACTTAACAGCATGGCCACCTATCATGGCAGGGCTACTCCCTTGCTCCGATCACTGTGTACTGACATGCACCTTACCCATGCTCTCTGATGCACATTAGTTCAGCATGCTTTCACCAGAATTTCACCAGGGGGCGTATCTGAAACTAAATCACGACACAACACTCGCACACTCACAGGTAATATGTAATACATCAAAGGTTCCCAGCTCCAACTCCAGTATTACTCAGCTTCAAACTTTTCTTTCCTACCAACATACCTGCACAATTTCAGATTTTTCCTACTTGCCAGAACGCATGATCCAGCTCATGAGCTCATTATTAAGCCCATCATGAGCTGGATCAAGAAAGTTGACAGGAGAGAAAACCTGAAACTGTGCAGTGGCTCTCCTGGACTGGCGTTTAGAACCCATGAAATATATTACGCCACACTGGTCTTCCTGATAGCTTTTGCAGAAGCCCCTCTGAGTTTAAGATGTATTTATTCACTTGTCGTGATTTCTGAGTTTCTGTTTAAAGTTATCGGAATGGCCAGTGCTGAGGTCCCCCACTCTGGCACAGTTTCACTCCACAGAGTGGTCCCGTAACTAACAGGATGAGTTTAGAAGAGGGAGGGAGTTAGAGGGGGTTGGGACTCAAGAAGAAAGAAAAAATGTATGGAGTTCCCCACCTGTTTGGACTTTGATGCGATCTAATGAATAAATGAAACAAACACAGGGTAAAATATTATCACTGCTCATAACACTGTTAAATTAGGACAGAAAATAAGGCAGAACTAGCAGATATACCCATTAGTGCCTACAACTAGCAGATAAACCCATCAGTCTCTAGAACTAACTAATAAACCCATTAGTGTCTAGAACTAGCGGATAAAACAATCAGTGTCTAGCTAGCAAATATACCCATCATTATCTATTAAGTGCACTGGATTTAAAAAAAAAACATTTGAAATATACAAAGGCATTTTGTTCTGAAGCTCTCACAGTTGGCCTTAAAGTCACCTAAAACTTTTAAAACTTTTTTTTTTATTAAATCTTTTCAAGATTTTCAATAGAGACTACAAAGCACATTTGTAAGACGCTCTGGATAAAGGCGTCTGCTAAATGTTGAAAATGTAAATGCAAGGGAATTAAATTGAGTGCACAAACTGGTCAAAGTGAGAACATTGCTGTGTTTTCTCTGCATTCTTAAAAGATAAGTTTTAAGATAAGAGTTAATGCTGAACACACGACAGGACAGTGTTATTGCATCATAAAATACAAGAGCCTGTTCCAATATTATGTTCCAATATGCAAATTCAGGCCATGCAACACCAGTTCAGGTCATATAAGCATTTCATCAATCTCTTGGGCCGTGTTTGATCACCCCATCAAAGGGAGGAAGGGAGTCTGTCGAGAGATTACTCAACCAGGGCATGAATAGAGCCTCCAAATTCACCCTTTAATTCCGCACCCTGGCCACCAGTGTAGGTTGGAATGAGAAAGCTCTCAAAGCTGCTTTTCGTTTTTCGATTGCAAACAGAGCTTGCCTGTTGGGATTACTCCCTCTCCCTGGACAAGCTCGTCTCCCTCACTATTGGGCTAGATAATTTGTTGCGCGACTGTCGTCATCGTCAGCCACCTAGATCACCCAGAAGTCCTCCAGCCAGTACCACAGAGCCCATAGAGCTAGGCAGTACCCACTTCACTTCTGAGGAGCGACAGAGGTGGGAGAAGAAGGTGGCGTTATAGATCAGCGCCTGGTCCAGTCCCTTAACATACCCCGAGTGTAAGGACTGCTGGCTTCAGTGCAGATCTACCTCTATAGAGAGTCCCACTGCTAGAGTGTAAGCAGACATTCCTTTGGAGTACAGAAACCTGCTGGAGGTCTTTAGCAATATAGGTGCAACAGAACTATCCCCTCATCAATCCTGGGACTGTGCCATCAACCTTCTCCAACACACTCGATAGTGTACCTTCATCCTGAACAGGATCTATGGAGTAATACATCAGTGAGGATCTGAGGCACGTGTTCATCCAGCTTTCGACCTCTCCCACATCCACAGGATTTTTCTTTGTGAAAAGGAAAGATGGAGGACTTTGTCCCTGTATCAATGTCTGTAGATTCAACAAAATTACCATCAAGTTCCATCACACCCTGCCTTAGGTGCATGTCACACTGGAGTAGTATTATACCAAGCTCTACTTGAGAAGGTTGTGCACACAACCCTTATCCACATCGAGGAAGGAGACGAGTAGAAGACTGCATTCTCTACAACAACGGGGCACTACAAATATCAGGTGATACCTTATGGCTTAGCCAGTGCCCCGTCAGTTTTCTGGTCTTCCGTGACATGCTCCACAGGTATGTCATAGTGCATCACTTAAGTCACATGAGGGCCATGTTGACAAGGTTTCAAGTTGTATGTAAAGGCAGAAAAATGTCAGTTCAATCTAACTACTGTCTCCTTCCTAGGTTACATCCTGTCCCCGAGAGGAGTATGCATGGAGGAGTGCAAGGAGCAGGCTGAGCCCCAGGACCGTCCGGGAGCTTCAGCAGTTCCTGGGATTGTCAATCTTCCACAGGAGATTAATCCGCAACTTTAGTGCACATGCTGCACCCCTTACTGCTCTCCTAAAAGTCACTCCACACAGGCACTCCGCGAAGGCTTTGAACCACCCAAAATCCACCAGTTGCCTTCTTTTCCAAGAAGCTATCACCAGCTTAGAGAAAGTACCGGGAACTCCTGGCCTTGGAAAAGTAGAGACAACGGTTGGTGGGGGGATCTGTTATAGATCTGTCCCCGGCAGCGCGCACCCAACCCCCTGCCTCTGCTGCTTACTGACACTTGTGTCTCATGATCACCCGCAATCAAGGACTGGACTCATACACTTTCATTGCAAAGCCCTGCACCTTTCATGTGCTTGCGCTTACACCACTCTTGCTTGCTCTATTTTATATATTGTTCTTGTATTACCTACTATTGTCTTGCCTAGCCTTCATATGTGTATATCATCCTGCTTAGTACCATTGTTTACCGCTGCCTTCATCGTAGCATTGACCTTGAACATTGATAGCTTTATATATGTTTAAGCTTGGTTACTTCATGTCCAGTCATGATTGTAGCATCAAATACCTTCTAATCTTGTTACTTCAGGTTTATCTAAGCATTCTTGCCAAGGTTTATGTTCCTTATATCTGTTGCTTAGTTTTTATCAGCTTTTGAGTTTGTTGTATTTAGTTCAGTTCATTGTTATGTTTTTGTTTACTTCAGTGTTGCCATTAACTCTTAGTTTCACTTTACCTTGCTTAGATTTCTGTTCAGTTGTGTTTAACCTTTGTTCTATTTCTTGTTTTGTTATACTCGTACATAAATCCTCACACACTGGTGTCTGTCCGGGTCTGGGTCTGATCTTTGTCACATGTAGACGTTTCTGTGCCTTTTTCTGTTGTCCAATGACATTTTTTGGAAACATCACGTCAAGCAATTTATTATATAATATAGAAAAAAAAGATATGGTCTTTAAAACAAGTTTTGGGTGACTTTAAGCTTTAACACAACTGCACTGACAGCATAGAACATAACCACAGACTGGACGAATGAAATACTGAAGTCAAAGTAGTAAGTTGAGAGAGTGTTTTGAGGCAATGTTGCAAAGCCTGCCAGAAGAAAGGGAAAAAGGCTATGTATGGCTGGTGGAACAGTCACTCAAAACGGTGACGGTTTCTTTTGGTCAGGTTTGAAGAAAGCAACTGTAGGTGGATGTAAGAACTGCAGCTATTCCACTCTACAGCAGCCTCACAAACACGATCTCTTACAAAAATGCATACTGAAACATGAAGTAGGGGTTTACTTATAAAAAATCCAGTTCATATGATTTTTCATTTGGTGTTACTTTGAGAATGGTTGCTGGCACTGAAGAGTCATCCTCACATGCTAACTGCATAATTACCAACTGCAGTAAATGGGTCCAACCTCAGGGGGCTTGATGTGTTTGCCTGGAAACAAATTAAAGCATTCTGTCTAATTTGCAAAAATTTGCTGATGATCCCAATTCAGAGTCATATCAATTGGATTTCCGCTTTCTTAACATAGCCTGTTGAATTATGCAGGCTGATTCTACAGTCAGTCCCTTAAATTATACTGAACAAACATTACACATTATGTCTATACAGCAGTAGAGAACATTCTCCCAGTAAGCCTCATGATAACATGCATTAGCGTTAGATGATCTTTTCATTCCTTCTCATGCCTGGAGATGGAAAACGAAGACTGATGTTCTGTTTAATGGAGATGTGTAGTATGAAGGAGAGCCAGACCAGCCTTAATACCCAACATGATTTAACAGATCAAACTCAGTTTGACATTCACATGCACTGATCTGAAATGTGAGCTCCAGGAGCTCGGCGCCCTCCTTTGGGTACTCAGGCTGCTTTCCGACTGTTTTCAGGTGCAACAATACATTTTTTATGGAAAGAGAAAATGAAAAGTGAGACTTGGTTTGTCCTTTGCAATGATGTTGAGTTAAACAATGGCAGAGAAGTCTATCTAGCAAACACAAATGAATGACAGAGAGTCGATGGTCACACTTACGCAGAGACAGGCAAGAGGACAGAGAGAGAAAAGAAAAGACAGAGAGACAGCGAGAGGGAGAGAGAGAGTTAAGGCATTACCCCATGAAGCTCCTTCACGCCATTCCGACAGGAGAAAAAGAAGGAGAGCACAGGGTAAGCTCGAAAAGAAAAGATAACTCACAATGTACGATACACACCGCAGCTCTGACACGACATCACAGCAATAACACACAGAGACACAGGAAGTGTGAGAGACCAGAGTTTTTGGTAGAATAAGCCCTTGAGATTAGAGGCTCTTTATGTACGAACAGGAAAGTGTTGACATATCATTTACAAGCAGTCAATTCTTTATCAGTGTATTCCCTATAATTTCAGCATATAATTTGTACATATAATCAGGAATTCATGTATAATCTATGCAACCATAAAAGCGTTAAAAGCAAAGTATCTAGGGCTTTGTTCACACAGCAGGGCAAATCTGATTTACTCCCTATATCCGATTTTTAGATTAAGTGTAATTTGCATTGTAATTTGGTCACTTATAATTTGCGTTGTAGGTGGACGAGAGACGCATTTGCTTGCATATCCATATTGGTTGTTATAGTAACTACTGTATGCAGGCGAAGGTTAGCTAATTAGCTACCAAGATGGAGATTTCGCAGTAGATTATGTTTTACATAAGAGCAATGTCTTGTCACGATTCTGGATGCGTTTGGTGCAGGCAACAGCAACAAAAACTGAAGAGGGAGGCGTATACCATGTTTGCTGCTGCTGCTGGTACTACAGTTAGACAAGGCTTCCCCTGACCCGCTTTTATGCTGGTTTTTGTGTTGTTTTCCATGTTGTCACAAATTTCTGACCTCAAGAAGTAAAATAAAAACTGTGAAATCTGACTTGACTAGTCGCGCGCCCAGAAATGTTAATAG
>JAOUQW010000026.1:3544953-3563052 GCA_028565825.1 Olivaichthys viedmensis | reverse complement strand
ACACATAAAGCCCAACCTTTTCCAATTGGTTTCAAATTTGGGCCCAGTTTCCCAAAAGCATTGTAAAGTTAAGATCGTCTTAATGGGTAGGTTGAGTGTTAAATGTGATGCTCGCTCTACCATTTAACAAACTGGATCTTTGGGCAGCAATGCTTTTGGGAATCTCAGCCCAAATTTGAAACCAATTGGAAAAGGTTGGGCTTTATGTGTTTCTTTGCCATCTAGACTGCAGAAGATTTGCTCGATTCACATATGCCAAAAAATCTGATTTGAGCTGTCTGAACAAAGTCTAAGACTACATAGTTCTTCAAAGCCCATGGGAATGTAGTTAAAGCTCGACACATTATTGTTGAAGCTCAACTCCTACACTCTGCAATGCACATGCACGCATACTAATAAAGAGCTAAAATGAAACTAAATTGTGTTCGTATATCAAATGCGCTCAATTGACCTCTGAGAGCGAGAAGGCGAGGGAAGTGGAACAGCAGGAGTTGGCGAAATTCTTACTCATCGTTTTTCTGCTGCGCTCGGCAGCCTGCTTTATGAATGGGAGGAATTTAGCACACATCAAATGTCCTACTGGGGAACTGCACAATTATGATAAAAAGAGACATTCGTCTGGCTACTGGGGAAAAAAAGCACACTGGTACAGCTCTATTTCTGTGTGCAAATGCAGCCTGTCCAAACTGTTCAATAACATCAGGGTTATTATAGTTAAAGGGAAAAAAAACTACAAAAGTTTTTTTGTAAACTGATATAAAAGAATGTACCAAAGCTAGAAATATTGCCTCTGAAACTAACTGAAATAAAACAAAAATCATACATGAATTAATTTCCATTTTTGTTGTTACAGCAACACTGGGGCCCTGACTTACTAAGATCCCAAATAACGAGCGCTAATAAGCGTGTGCTATGGGTTACATTGTGGGCGCAAATAGTGGGTGTGTTGCATGTGATTTACAAAGAATAATTGCGTGAATTACGTCACATGCAAAGTCGGGGAAGGAAGCAATATGTAAATGCGTTGTTTGCGTGTGTTAATTGTTCTTGATAGCCGCTGTGAGTTCGGATCTCAAACAGACTCCAGGAGGAGTAAAACTGAAACTGAAACTTGCCACACGCACATAATTGCACGTCCAGTATAATGCCTAGAAGCGTTAGAGGCGATGAGACGCCATCGAAAAACTGTTCAAAATACAATATGAATGCAAAATATAAGAGTGTCTATTCTGTTCATAAGGTACAAGTGAATGAAAAGCTTTTCACAGGCTCTGTTTACATGCTGTTGCCATTGGAGGTGTGAACGTGCGGCAAACATCTGTTAATATGAAACTTTGGCGCGGTAATATTAAGTCATCATTTTAAGAAACTGATAATGTTGATATACTGAGGAATAATCTTGATAAACCTTCTCCTTATTAAGACCTAGTGAACGGTATAATTTTGTCTTCAACTGGCCGAAACAGGCTTCAGCGAATATAATACATGCTCTCCGGACGTACTAATTTGCGCACGCAATCGCGGTTCCCGAGGTGAACTGCATTGTGAGTGATAAATGACTTGATTTGCATTGACACAACCCTGTATTTTAGACCTTTAGGTAACAACTACATTGAATTTCAAAATATGAAAATATTTAAAAAATCAAACCTAAAATAATAACACTGACTGGGATTTTAGCTATACACTGACGTCCATAGAGAAAGGCTAATCAAAATGCGACTTACGAGAATGCGAATGCCACCAGAGCTCCACTGACCACAATGAAGTCCAGAATATTCCACAGGTCTCTAAAGTAGGCGCCTGGATGCAACAGCAAGCCCAAATCCACCATCTTGTAAAGGAGAGAGAAGAATAAACTCACAGCATGTTGAAGGTTGGAAAACAAAATTTTTCACTTCGATTCGAAGTGAGCCTCTGTTGCCCTTTTTGAAATATTGCTTTAATTCATGAACCTGGGTTGTGGGAGACGGATGGCAGCTTAAAAAGAAACACTCGCTGAGGGCAACATGACATCACGCAGTCATATCAGTGTCAAGCAAATATAGCACATTTTTAAAAAACAGGTACAGTGAGATCTCGTTAAAAACGTCTGCCTTTCTTTTACGCTGTCTAAAAAACAGAGTCAAGTTTGAGCTCACCTTAATTACCATCTCAAATGTGAACACACCGGTGAAGACGTAGTCCAAATACTTCAGCACCTTCCAAATCAAAAGGAAATGTTAAATTACTATTCAGAAAGACTGAAAAAAGAGGTGTATCGTAATATAATTACTGACTAAATCTGCACAAGAGGAATGTAATCAGATAGTTTTAGGATTTGAATGAAACACACTCACGTTGTTCCGTGGAGCGTTGGCCTGGACTGGGTCTTCTGCAGCCAGCGCAATGCTGCTCATGGCTATAACCACCAGGATACACATCTCAAAGTAACGCAGACTGACTATATAGTGGCACAGACGCCTCACCCTGCGCACACACACATACACACAGAACACGAGTAGAGAATTTGATCTGCATTCTCACTAGCACGTACCATGTTTTATAACACAAGAGATTATACTGAAGAGCATATTACACACTGCAAAGACTTATTATCCTTATAATCCTTGAAATCGTTAAAAAAAAAAAAAAAGTAAGGAGAATAACAATTATATGTTATAAAAAATAAACACCATGATACTATATATTGCAAATATATATTTCACCATTATATACAGTTTAGTGAAAACGTTTGCATCCCCTATGGTTTCTGGTGTAAATCTATTTTACAATTTATCTAAAAGAGAATTCCAAGATAAAAAATATAATGTGGGTGTATCCTGCAACAAGACATCAATCCAAAGCTTAAGGTACTAACAACAGAAAAATAGTTTGAAAACAACCAAAAGAAAGAAGTCAAGGTTTAAAAAAAAACAAAAAAAACAATAGTCAGAGTATACCACAGGTTATTAAGGCAAAGGGTGTGCATACAAAATATTAGACAACATTAAATTCAGAAAGGGAGATGCAAACTTTTGAACAGATTTCATTTAGATTTTTTCACGATTCATATCTTAACATACACTATTTGATTGTTTTAGTTACTTGTGATAATGAAGGAAATATGTGAAACCTAATCAACTAAATGTCTTAATTAGTATTAATTATTTATCTTGATTATTCTTAGTAAATTCTTTTTAATTCTTAGTTAATTTTTGCAGCCTAAATATCAGCTCAGAGTGCTTTAGACGTTTTTTTTAAGAATTGCTAACTGAAGATGATTCTGGGTGGGATTTCCAGAATTTTGGAGCATATGTGCTAAAAGCAGCCTCGCCACTTCCTTTGTTTTGCTTATGGGACAGTAAGTCCTGCAATTGATGATCTTAGACATTGCTGTGGGGAATATTCTAGCTGGGCATTCTGATAGATAAGGAGGTGTTTGTCTGTTTATGGCTGTAGACATTGTAAGATAAAGAATGAGGAGATTCACATCCATAAGCCATAACTCACACCGTAACTCTGTACTAACAGATACTACACGATTTATGGACACTGTATGTGTTTGTTGTTTGTCTGTCCGGAGCTTTATGTGTGAATTTATGTCTGAGAGGGATCAGAGACGGGCCTGGATATATACTGAAAGCAAAGGGCTTTGATCATAAACACACACACACACACACACACACACACACACAAAGCTATTTTACAGTCTTTCTTAAATATGACATAAAGGCGTATAGTGATATATTGCCAGTGGCCAGCAGCAGTACGCGACTGGTCAAGGTTATACATTACACACACACACACACACACACTCACGGATTAGTCGGGCTGAAGATAAACATGGAGCTGTAGGGGAGGACGGGGCGAGGGCCGCTCTGGTTCACTTCCTCCAGGTTCTTCTCAGTGATGGGCGCCGTCTCGCTGTCTATACTGTTCACTTAGGCACAGAGATACAGAGTACACAAAGGATTTCACTAAGATTAACAGTGATAGTACATTTTTGTCAGGGCAAATGAAGCACTCTATTACTTTGTAGCAATACACATTAGGAGCAGTGCATACTGGGTATAAGAGTGGTCTCTCCAGGTGGAGAGGTGATGGTGACAGGGATGTGGACCCCCAGGCCTCCTGTGCGGCTGACATTTCGCTGGTTATCCGAGTCTTCTGGTTTCTCCAGACCCCAGCGGTTCCCCACTGCAGGCTGCTGGGAGGTTGCAGGCAGCAAATCTCCACCCATTTCTGTTTGCCTAGAGCAGGAAATTACAATCCTATTATACTATAAGAGACCTCAACTTCCACAACCATCTTATTCCTGTAGCTCACCCTCCCTTCCACCCTGCATAGTTTAGTTCCAACACACTTGGCTCTGATATTTGAATGCTACTCAAGTAGGAAGAATCATTAAAGAAGTCATTAACCACATTTTACACTTGCACTTTTATAAAGAAATGAAAAAGCAATTAATTTATGAAGGGGTTAGGTGTGAACGCAGACCAGGGTTGAAATCCAGGCACAATTAACAATCCCCGCAATTTACCGGGACGAGACCTAGGAAAATTCCTGGGAAATTATTGGTAGGGCTCATGTGTGAGTATGAGGTCTCGGTGACTGTTTATTCTACGACACACTTACACCTTTTGAGGAGTCTAATTTGACACATTTGCACAGTGAAGCAACAACAGAAGGAAAAGCCTCATGTCAACAAAAAATAATAACTGGAGAAATGTCTGGAAATTGGAGCTTTTCAAAAATGAAAGAGACGTTGGCCGAAATTCTGTCTAACGAGAAGTACTCTTTAATGAGTGCATCACCAGGAAACTCTGCAAATGCGGTGTAAGTCGAGAAAAATCGCTGCTGTTAAACAAGCTCAAGTGTTTGATATGTAGATTTCACCAAATTCATTGATTTGCTATACATCACATCACATCTTCACTGCTAATGCTAGCCAGCTAGCTAACATGAGCTAAACTATTAGGTTTTCTGAGAGGGGTTTTAAGTCATATTCATAAATGTTCATAATCATCACTGCTGATGCTAGCCAGCTAGATAGCATAAACTAACCTCACAGAATTTCTGAGAGGATATTTAAGTCATATTCATAAATGTTCAAAATCTTTACTGCTAACACTCGCTTGTGTGACACAAGATAACTTGACAGTGGCAGGATATCTGAGAAAACCTGCGTTTTTAGCATTAAGCGTCTACTAAGAAATATTTGAAGAGCGTGTCTATGAGTTCATATATGGGCTCAAAGACACACCTGTCATTCCCTCATGGAATCAGCACTACCATTTGGGCAAAGGCCCTTTCTGGTAATCCAACTTTTCATTGTTCATTTCAAGTACACAAAACAACACAACATATATGGTACATTATGACAGAGCAAATCTGACTGAATCTCTAAACATTGGAGAGCCATACACAATAGAGCCATACACCATTTGATGTTGACTAAAGTAGGGATATTATCTCATATTACTAGGCTCAGCACCCTTTTTCCACTATACTCATACCCATGCATAGGCTTACAACACACTTCCCTAGGTGACATGAACATGGGCCAATTTAAGTCAGGCCAGACTGGCCCAGTAATGGGCATCCATGGACATCTGATCAGTCAGTGGTCAATGGGCTACCAATGAGACCTGCCCCCTTAGAAATGTCACAGTGAAGCTGTACCAAATCCAAACTTCTCCTGATCTTTTACAGCAACCAAGACATTTCAACACTTACAAATCAGTGTGTTTACTCCATCTCCTCAAACAGTAAAAACCGATAAACTGCCTGTCCTAACTGATAGTTGAAGGAATATTCCAGAATATTCCATATTTTTCTATCCAATGCATCTGTAGCATATACAGTACGTGATTACCACGAACAAGAATTTCAATATGTTTCCCTGTTCTGAGAAAGGAACTGAAAACTTGTTTACTGAAACTTACCTATAATGGAAATGAATAAAAGCAGTGTGTTACCTGTGCCCTGGAGGCTTGCCCTCTTCTCTCTCCCCATTCTCCCTCTGCTCCTCGCCCTCCAGTGTGGACTGGGCCTTGCCACCCCGTTGCCGGTGCCTCCTCCTGCCTCCGTTGCCCCCTTCCTCCCCTTGTGAGCTCCTCTCTACATCTCTCATGGCCGAGCGCGAGCCCTCCCTGTGGTGCGAGCGCCTCTCGCTCTTGGCACTGACCACACCATTGCCCTCGCGCCCTGCCCTATGCGAGCGGTGATGCCGGTGTTCTCCCCTGGCGTCACGGCTGTGGCTGCGCTCGCTTTTGCCATCCTTGTCCCGCGTGCCCTCTGTCTCCTTGCTGCGGCTGTGGTGCACATGGTGGCGCGAGGTTCCCGTCTCACCGTTCTCCTGGGCGTCGTTGGATGGCCGCTCGCGTCTCCGATGATGGTGTTTACGCGGGGGCTGAGACTGAGTAGGTTCCATCACAAGGGGGTCAGGGGGTACCTGGGGGCTGGGGCCCTCAGGTGTGCCTGCTTTGACTCGCAAGTCTCTAGGCTTGTCCCAGTCGCAACGTGGCTCCACCACCAGTGGCCGGTCGAGGTGGGTGGTGATGTCGGACCGTAGGTGCTGGGTGGAGCCCAGGCGAGTGTTGAGCTCTTCTTGGTACAGGGCCTCACTACTGGCTCGCATGTGCTTGCGGATCTGAGTGGTGCGCTGCTCCCATACGGACATCATCTTCAGCGATCGCCGCTGCTCTTGGCTGGGAGGAATCAAGGGAAGGGGTTAATGTCTGAAGAGGGATTTTCAGTCACCAAATAGATGGGACCAGAAATGAACTTTGTCCATCCATGTCAAGACCACCTTTTACCGTCAGTGTAAAATATTAAACAATCCTTTACTGCCATCCAGGTCTTTCTGCATTACATTTCATAAGAAAACAAGACAGAGCCATGCTTTTATGATAAAACTAAGCAAAGACATGTTGATTGAAGACATGTTCTGGACTAGTTTGTGTGCTTTTGTGACAGAGCAAGAGAAAAGAGGGTCTTTATGGATGTCAAATTACATAAGTCGCTCAACCATGGACTGGACATGCTGTTTCTTGCCTGCTAATGCCTGTGGATTATGGCTATCCAAAGTAGCACCATGCACCCCAAACACAGATATTAGATGCCTATGGAACATGACATTTAAGGGGTGGATACAAAGGATTAAGCCTGGTCAGATGAAACTCTGGGGGTTGTAACATAAATCTCTTTTCTTGAACTGTAGGACTGATTGCGTGAACCTCCTCCATGCCAAGTTACTGGTAATCCCTTTGTTGTTGCCATTCATAAGAGACCTACCAAGGCCTTGATATGAGCTTGAATGTAATGGTGGGGATTTTTTTTATCCCCTCTCTCTCGTCTAGCTGTCAGTTTTTTCAGGGATCCGGATCGCCAATCGAGTCAGAACGATGATAAACTGTGCTCTGAGCATCAGTGAAACCGTGATCTCATTAGAAGTGCTGCTCACGTTGGTGTGACACTGAAGACAACATGTTTGTTCCTAACAGTTATGCTCTATAAATAACTCAAATTGGCCCATTTTATATTAAACAAGCACATATTTTCCTTTTGGTTCTAATTAAAGTCACGGTAATGTCAAAGCCTAATTTCGCAAGTGTGATATACTTCATTTATTTCGCTTTAAACTCGGTGCGGCCTCATTTTCAAATAATTTAGCTGTAATCAAAAACTCAGGCGTAATCACAATTAGGAAACCTCTCCTGTTGAAGAGCAAGAGATGGAGAGATAACGAGAGCATGCAATCTCCTCTCTTCACAAATCTATTCCAGTACACCTTTAAGCAGGCTAACTGGTTTCTAGATAGAAGACGCGATCTGCAGTGAATATTATAGAAGGTAACAGGTTACAGTGCAAACAAAACCATAACTGCGAGAGGCTGATTGTCACCCTAGTCCTTCATTAGGAATGCGAGCCACAGAGGTGAGAAGTAACACGCCACATTTACTCCATTACATTTACTTTTTGAATAAATTGTAGCAATAGTTTAGATGAAATGGCTTTGACTTCATTACCATTATCATCATCACTGCTTGTTCTGAAATGTAAATCGGATATGTAACGCGTTGAGTAGAATTTTCACGAGATAATTTACCCCAGTAGTTATTTGGATGACTCCTTTTACTTTTACTTGAGCAACGTTTTTTGGCTACTCTACCCAGCATTGCTCCACTGTGTAAAGGTACGTTAGAGTAAAGATAATTGTGCTGAGCGCTAAACCTTGAAAAAGCATCTCAACCTCAGTGTCTAGGGTTTCAGTGTATGGTTTATTTGGTCTAAGATCTCCCTGCGTACTCACCAGGTGAGTGAATGAATAGCAATCAGGGGAGTTGAGTAATCTCATCTTACCTTATAACCCCATTAAACTGACAATATCAAGTGAAAATCTGGGGACGTCAGATGCAGGGAATGAAGGATGGGCAAAATACTCTCACGTGTCCAGTATACACCAACACACCAACCACAATGACGAGTGCAAATACTGGTGCATATGACTTAGATAGATATACAATACAGGTTTTAACATGTAAAGGAGGTCTCAGGGGTGTCCCTTCATGGTACCATTACCTCAAGTAGTGATGGGCGGGGGAGCAGACATAATTCCTAAAACACACGAGCACACAGTCAAATACACGCAGACACACATAGACACACACACACACACACACACACACACAAGGAATTCCCACACTGCCACATACAAAAGGTTAGAAGACAGAGAGAGACACCCGACAGGGAAAAATACAGAACAATATACAAACAGATAGATAGACAACTAGACATAGAACAAGTATGAACCAATAAAAAAGTTTTATAAAAGAAACATAAATCATAGGAGAAAAAAAATAAGAAAAGAAATTAAAGCAGACACGTTTAGTCACTGGTAACACAGAGGCAATCTTCTTTTCCTGCTCTGTAGTGTCACTAAAGATTAAGCAATCAGAAAGGAATTTAATTCACTCCTCTGAAATGTAATATTTTGAAGTAGCCTGTAGTTTTAATTCAAAATGAAAGCACGAGGAAGCTTCCTAAAAAAACTCAAGCGCTCATAAAATTGCAGAAAATGTTGCATTTTCTACTGGGAATAAATCTAGTCTCGCCTAGCAGTGTGTTTCTGTGTGTGTGCGCCTGCAGATGGCAGGCACTCCAGGCTTCGGTTGGCAGAAGTGCTGACTCACTAGACACTAGCCGCAGCAGCTCTGGTAGTGACACTTGTTCACATACACACAGCTGGCTCGGAGGAAAACGGCACACTGCCAGCTACGCTGCTACGCTAACAGCTAACACTGAACTAACAGCCCGCCCAGCAAAAGCAGAAAACAGATCAGCTAAACTAGAACGGTGCACACAACAGAGCGAACAGCTATCCCAGCTAAAACTACAGCTAAACCTTAAATTAACAGAAAGAGCTAACAGCTTAAACAGTGCAGACAGCATACGCCTACGGCCTTAGGGCTTTACATCATATAATTACCCAACTGAATAAAATGCAATTAAATACCAGACTCGCTAAATTTATTGCCATCATAGAGACGAGGAATTAGCCGCTATAAACTATATGTCTTAGAGAAAACGCATTTGTTGTTAGTTATGTTAGACAGCCGGTTATTTCTACCACTGAAATTTAAAAAGAATTCAATCTATAAGTGAAATCTAAGCATATGTCATTACGAAAATGTCCCTGTGCTGAGCCACTGGCGGCCATTCAGTTTTTTAAATGGAATGAGACGAGCTGATTTGATTGGATATCGCAGCAGTATGCCTAACCACACCTCCTGATAATGTATTCATTCTAACCCCACCCTTTTTACAGTTATGCCACCCTGCCCCGGCCTCCAGTGGTCACAAAAAGTACCAAAAACATTTCTGACAGACCCACATGTGCCAGCACCGTGCTATTATGCCTTATTTTGGCATTTGCATTATGATCAAAATATGAGGACTCCTAGCATCTAATCGATACACTACAACATACAGCCCTAATATCTAGCCAGAGAATACATGGACAAGTATAAGAGTTAAAATGTAGAGTGTACAAATGATCTAAAAAAGCCATAACCTGAGTACACACTATTGCTCACAGGATTAATATTGCATCCAGTGCATACATAGATAGGTATCAGAGAGTGTAGTCGAGTTTACAGATGATGTAGCACATTCAGAGCTCTCACTGGTATACATTTAAAGTGACTGAAGATGGAAGGATATGGCCTGGAGACAGAGCGTGACTGCCAAAAAGGAGGATGAGAAATGGGGGAGCACAAGATAAGAGAGTAAAGAAACTCACGGGGAATCAGAGCTGGAGTTGGAGGAGCCGTGCGACAGTGCACCTCCATTGAGCCTTATAAAACGGCACAAATCAAAACAAAAAAGGAAAAGAAAGGAAACAGATCGAAGGGGAAAGAAAGAGCGAAGCAGGGCCTGAGCCAGTGGAGATGTCGGTCACACAGGCTCAGGCCCTACTGCCACAAAGGTCAACTAAATCTCAACTGAGGCATGACAGACATTTCAACCAAATGAGAAAAGTAATACTATTTACAAACACATTTATCCTTCAAATGTTTCTAGCTTATTGATACAAATGTATCCATTTTATGGATTATGATCACAAAAAGGAAAAATGGCTTGTAAATACAGTATATAGATCATTCAGAACAGAAATCTAAACTGATGCCAAATCAAGCAAAGAACATTCAAAATGTAAATGTCACGATCATTTTTAAACAAATGAAAAAGATTACTAGGTTGGGATGAATATCTGTACAGGGAAACAAACTGGCCATAATGAAATGGCAGTTATTTCAGTGTTTCAATGTAGGGTACAGGGTTTTTCAACCATAAAGCCCAAAATACTCAATTTAGAGTTATTAAAATGTGTAACGAGATGCAATTTAGATGCAGTTTTTTTACCAATATTCTAAGTCATGGAGAGACATTTACAATAGACGTTTTTATTACAATAGAAGAAACAATAGCTGAGATTTATGAGAAAGAGGTCGTATTACCAAAGACTTTAGCGGAAATAAATACTTGAATGTCCTTTACTAGCCTGATGTGCTCCATAATGTCCTGTTTATCCCATTTCTGTCATGGATTATCAATCAAATCAAACTCTCTGGGCTAAAGATGTTTTAGTGGAGACAGAACCTTCATAAATATGACACTGAAAACATAGATGAGCACACACACACACACACACACACACACATACTTGCAACAAAACACACAAATACATTGTGCACACATGTAAACAGTACACATCCCATGGACACACATATAGACACAAACATACAGTACTCAGGAATTCAGGACAAATGGAATAACACTTAGAAACAATGTATACACACAAGAGATTGGGTGGGAAAAAATCAAAGGGATGTTCTAACTGGTGTATTCCAGTGGCAGTGGAGTCTAAACCCCCCTTCACTTACGCTGAGAGAGAGATGCTAGCGGCCGACATGGGGCTGACTTCCTTCACCTCTTTAGCCTTCTGCAGAGCCAGTTTCTTACTGATGGCCTCCTCCTGTTCCTCCTCATCCTGCGATAAAGGAGGATTTAATGACTTAATGTGCGCCTCATGTTTAGGACTGCCATCATCTACAAATCAAATGTGACATCCCAAGGGACCAATCGGGCCCGTGGGCCTTCCATGTACTGTAGATACAGTATTAATGTAAAGCCATAAATCCTGCTAGCAACGCTGAGCTCCGTTAGTGTGAGTTACTGAGTGAGACGAGCATCAGTCAATGACAGCCCCCTCAGACAGGGTTATGGACCCAATAAATGGCAGCAGTGTATGGCAAGATATGGAGATAGGATATGTCCGTGTTCAACCCTGCAAACACAACATGTGAGGGGAAGATTCACGGTGTGAGTGTAAACGTATGAGCTACCTTAGTGAGTTCCTGTGCGTTAGCAAGGTTATCGACAGCAATAGCCAAGAAGACATTAAGGAGAGTGTCTGAACAGACACGAGTTAAGGTAATAAGACACAGACGGCACTGATACAATCCAGGTCCCCTTTTTCACAGCGTTGCAACATGGCGCATGTTTCTCAGACTGAGCCGAGAGGCCGAGAGGAGGATACAGTTTCCAAATAAAGTGAGGACGATAAAGTAGACGGAGGAGAACATGCCGCTCCCCACTCCTCCCTGAGATTCGATCCCATGATACATCACCGCATTCCAGTCCTCTCCTGTCAGAATCTGTAACAGAAAGTACAACAGTCGTGTCTCTGACCAGACCTGAGCCGCCAACAGAAATTGTCTGGATCCGACTTTTACCTGGAACACTGTCAGAATGGCTGCTGGAAAGGTGTCAAAGTTTGTCGTCGGGGTCTCATCTTCAAAATTAAACCTAGATGACAGAAGCAAAAAAACAATCACTTCTAAGTTCAATAAATGAACTGATATGGATTCATTTAGTTGTGTACAGTCTAGTGACAGGATAAAAAATATAAGTACAGTTACACATTTCAATTAAAACTTGGATTTAAGTCTTACAATAATTGCATAGGTTTAGCCGTTTAATGCAATTTTAGCCCCTTAAACTCTCCGGACCTGGTGGCAGGTCAAAACCTTCCCATAAGTTTCACCGTAGTTATTAAATAATTCATAGTAGTTACTGAATGATATGTTTTACGATGAATAACTGAATAATAAGCCGAGAGTTTAAGGAGTCACACACACACACACACACAAACACAGACACACACATACACACACACACACAATAATAAAAATAATCTATGTTGAATGATAAATATGTTTAATATTTTTTTAATGCCCAAGAAACTATTAAAAAATGGCCTAGGAACATCTCCACACCTTTACCCTCATAAAGAATGCAAGGGATCTATGAATATACATGAATATCTCATGAATATGCATTAGTACTCCCATTGCTTCCCCCCACAACCCTGAAATACTGATCTATATTAATCAGAATTAGCCATTCAAGAGAAGTTAACTATATAAAAATCACATATTTGGCTGTAGAGCTACTTTAAGGTAGTGAAACCTGCAAAACAAAAATGTCCATACATATTCAACAAGAAACATTCTGCGTGTTTACGGTCTCAGGCATAAAAAGGACAACGAGCTCCTAAATCTGCAGCTGCTCCTGGAATCAACATACACAAATCCTCAAACTAGAATCTAATGCAAGAGCCACCCCCCTTGTTCCTCCACATTCTCCAACATAGAAGATCATGTTTGAAAGATTTTTTTTTTTTTTTACTGATTCTGCTACTCCACATCTCTTTTTTTGTTGATGGGGGAACCAGCAGAATGCATTATCCCACCTTATTTAAAGACCAGATAATATTATTTGAATAATGGATGATATTGAAAGTCTTTCTCAAATATGACAGCGATTATAAAGCAAATAAAATCCACTGTTCAATCGGTGGCTTCAGGGAACTCGTATGTATTTAAAATAAGAAGAGTATTTGATACTGTGTTAGCATTTAAAGGGCGTATAATGTAGTACAGTGTGTATAATGTAGTACAGTGTAAGCTCAGGGAATGATCTTAGAAAACTTTTTGGAATTACAGTAAGTCAACTTTCCTGGACATTTCCAACACATGCTACTTCTGACGTGCCCCACACACTCTGTCTCATCTTATAATGGAAATATTTGCACTGATGGAGTCTGACATTTGGTTCATCAAGTTCATGCTATTCTGAACTGAAAACATAAAAAGAGTACGAAGAGTACTTCCTGGTCCCACTAAGCTTTGAACTGGAATGACAGCAAAAGCACAGAATTGACTGTCCCGTAGCTTTCCTCTGTCTCGATTCAATAACATTTGCGGAAACTATTTGTTTATGCAAGTTGCCGATCATTTTGCCGGATCGTGTTACTGGATGTTTACACGTTTAAGCCGATATTTACCCTTGTGGCGACAGTGCACACAGGCCAGGTCTATCAATAATTCATGGCAGAGAGAAATGAAAACCTTGGCTATTTTATTTTATTTTTTCATCCCAATGGAATCCACTCCTATGCTTGTCACACACACAAGCCTGGAGCTAATACCACAAACTGTCCTCAAAACAGTTCACTCTTAAAGTGATAGTCTGGCCAAAAATGAAATTCCAAATGTGGGCGATCAGCCGTGACATGTTTGGAGTTTAAAGGTTGCTTCTTTAGCTTTGCACCCAAGATATGGGGCCAATTTTTTCTAACTAGTAACGAAATGTTACAGCCTCCAGGTTAGCTTTGTGCAAAGTACATGTCTAGATCATCACACACTCGCCTCAAACTGTGTTGAGTCATTTAGTAAACTTGCTTATGGTTTCTGAAACTGTAAGAAAAACTGGAAAAAAAATCGATATAAATGGACAAAAGGATGTCGTCAGAGCTATAAAAAAAACTTTTAAAAAAAACACAGTAGTAGCTCTTAAAGCTGAATCCCTGTCTTTTTCAGCACATAGTTTCAGACTTATCTTTACTTATCTACACTTATAGCAGAAGTGGCCTAAAATGCGAAGGAAAAATTATACGTTAGAAGATAATTTATTGATAATATACTTCCAATTTGATTTGCATATTTAATTTTTATACGTATTTTATAAAAACTTTTAATATACAAATTGTGTTTAATGAGCCAAATGACGTCTTTTGAGGTGGGTCCATGATTATTCAGGCATGCTGTTCGCACTATGCTAAACTAGGAGCTTTAGGCTTCCCTTACTTGTTAGCAACATTCGCCTCATAGCTCCAGTGCAAAAGTGAAGAAGCAAACTTCAGACGCAACCAGTTTTGGCTGATCAGCTATGTTTTGGATAAGCAGAAAATCACGTACATGTCATTTCCGTGGCTTTAAATTACGAAAAGTGATTTTAAATTACTTTTTAAAGTGATGAAGTAAGAGCCCTAATACTCACTGTCCTCCAAAGAGCTGCATTCCCAGCAGCGCAAACACCACAATGAAAAGAAACAGGAGGAACAACAGGCTGATGATAGACTTCATGGAGTTGAGCAGAGACACCACCAGGTTCCGCAAAGAGTTCCAATACCTACACGCACAGAAATACATCACACCCAAAAAGCTTTCAGTCAATCAATACAGCCGGCATCCTGAATAATTTTGTTTCGGAAAGGGAATACGTCTGGGAAGGAGTCTCAGAAAGCACAATAAATCAGCAGTGGATTATAATATGGAGGCAGAACTCTGGAAATGAACATCCGCTGTGAAATACGAAACAAACAAAGTGCCAGCGGCAGGGATATTTCTCTTTTCTCACTTTGTAACCTTGAAGATCCTCAGCAGGCGCAGAGCTCGTAACACGCTGATGCCGAACGAAGCTCCGGGTTTAACAGCCGCCCATATCACCTCGAAAATGCTCCCTATAATCACCTGGACATAACAGAGACAGAATGGACAAACATCCTAATTCACTCGAATGGTCCCGAGATTCGTTCACTTCCTTATTTCTGATACTCTGATAGTAGAGCAACAGCAATTCCCCAAACACACGTCTGAAATATACTGTGTGGTGCTTTATCACTACTCAGGGCAGTAACAGCACTGTATGGTATTTCAGAGGCTATATATCACGGCCGTACGCTATGAGAAGACACTCACGCCAAAGTCGAAGCAGTTGAAGGAGGAGTGGAAGTAGCTCCGGGGCCCGAGGCCATACATCTTCAGACTCATCTCAATCAAGAACAGGCCCAAGAATACAAACTCTGCCAGATCTGTAATAATAAGTATTAATAAGAATGACTTTTTATATAGCACCTTTCATACATTTAAAATGCAGCTTAAAACGCTTTGAGCACAAAATAATACAAGAATAAAGATTAGAATGAATTTAAATAAAGGCGTACCGTAAATAAAAGGCTTTAGATAGGAAGTAATATGAAATTAGTAATATGTAATATGTAAATTGCCTCAGCAATGACATTTTATCATTCAACAATTACACACATCAACCTCTTTGTTTAGAGATCACTCATATAATTTATTTTCTTACCACCCACACTGTACATTAATATTGCTTCTGTGTTCTTGTTTCTAGAAGGTGGTGTCTACCACATACAGTTGAGTGCAAAAGTTTGCATACCCTCAGAACAAAAAGTAGAAGACAAAAAATTTAATTTTATACCAAGACATTTAGTGTGTTAGGTTTCACAGATGTTCCTTATCACAAGTAACAAAAACTGGTCAAATAGTGCATGTTAAAATATTAATATAAAAAACAAAAACAACATCAGTTCAAATACTGTCCCTCTCTCTGAATATGATCTAACATTCTCAAATAACTTGTATACCCACCCCTTTGCCTTTGCCTTGGTCTCTCAGTTGTGATATTTAGCCCCCCATAGCCCACTAATCTGCCCATTCTTCTCTGCCAGATATCGTAAACTGCCTACTTCAGATCGGGTCTAGAGACCGAGATAGTGATGACAAAACTTATTTTCTTCTTGGAATTCTATTTTATGGTACAATTTCCTTTTTCCATTCAAAAAACAAGGGGGATGGAAACCTTTGCCCACGACTGTGTGCATATTTTCATGATACTTTATTTAGATTAAAGTAGGGATTACAAATGAATTTCACAGCAAGAACTGTATCCTTGTACTTTGATGTATTACTATACCCCTCTATAACAGTGGTTCTCAAGCTAAGCTCTCGAGACCCCATTGTGTTTTTCTCGCCTTAGAAGCACTGTTTTATAATCCACTGCTGGGAGTAATGAATGCAGTGGATACTCACAGAGGGTGTAGGTGAGCCATTCGGGCTGGTCGTAGTGCACGATGGCCACACACAGCGTGTTGAGGCCCACCAGGCACAACACGATCCAGTAGAAACCCTGCGACTTCACCATGCGCCGGATGAAGAAGCGCACCCTCTTCTCTTTCCTGCGCAAATACGAGGAGCTCTCGTTCTTGCTGCTCTTCATGCTGGCCCGGGCGAACGGAGAGCCCTGGGGTGCTGAGTGTAGGGGATGGGGAAAGAGTCACACATATCCAAAGGATTAAACGCCACTGCCATAGAGTTGGACAAGAATCTCAAAAATCACAGACAAGGGAAATAACAAAAGACAGTTTGGTGGTGGCCCTTTAAGACAAAAACATTAGATATTGGGACCAATGTTTATAAACCAATTTACATATTGGAACATGATTGGCTCTTATATTTTATGACGCAATAACACTTGCTTGTCACATGTTCAATACTAGCTCAGATCTTCCAATGAGATTCTTCAAATCCTCCTGTTTCTTCAAAGAATGTGGCAAATCTTCTGCAGTGACAATATTCACATTTAAACCAGTGCACTCAAATTAATTCCCCTAAAATAATTTAAACATAAGAAACACAGTTTAGGGTGACTTTTAAAAAAAAGACTTGTTCACTCTGTATTCTGAAAGATCTCGTATAAGGGGAACACTACAAAATTCCAGAAATATGGCTACTACATCCAAAAGATGGATACTTTATCAAAGATGCAACACTTTAATAAATGCTTTATGCTCTGAATGATGAAGCTGCATGGGTGACGCGGAGCTCCTGTCCCGACTCTGTGTCTGCCTCCCAGACCTCTGTGCTATATTAAACCCTCAGTAACTCAAATTAAACTCAAATGTCAAGACCGGGTGTGAAAAAAAGAGACAGAAGTGAAAAATTGGCCCATTAGCATCTCATAACTCGCCCTGGGAGAGACGAGGAATAATCATTTCAAGGGCTATTTTAATCTGGAAATCTGACACAGGAGGAGCCTCAGACACAGGAGGCTTGCCCCTCTATCACACCACCTACACTCAACTTTATCTCTTTTTGTCACTCCCCACACACACTTAGGCCCTGATTTAATTACATCTCCCAAATAAAGAGACTAATTTGTGTGTGCAATCGGTTAAATTGTGCATGCAGTTGCGGGTGATTTACAAAGAATCATTGCATGAATGATGTCAATTGTAATTGTTCTCGATAGCTGTGGCGCGTTCAGATCTCAAAGAGACTTCTGGAAGATAAACCGAAACTTGCCAAACATATGCTCAATTGCATCGATTAAGTTCAAGTTCAAGTTCAAGTAGGTTTTTATTGTCATTTCTCCATATACCTCATATACATTGAAATGAAATGTCGT
>JAOUQW010000026.1:3515015-3540484 GCA_028565825.1 Olivaichthys viedmensis | reverse complement strand
CAGAATGTGCTGAATAAAGAACGAGAGACTCCAATCAACAAAAGTAGTGTCAAAAGAAGGCTAGCTAGTAGTGGTCTACTTTTGAGATTTATGGCAGTAACAGAAGGATTTATGTAAGGAGACGAACAGGAGAGCGATTGATACCACAGTGTATCAAAACAACAGTGAAACATGGTGATGGATTTTCAATGTGGTCTCAGACTTTTGGACCCCATTGTATCTCTAAGAAAGAACAGAGTACCTCTTTGACAGATCTTAGATGAGCTTCCCACATCCAAATCCAAATCTGAGCTGTTGGAAAACTAACTGCTATCAAATCATGATAAAAATTCTTACCATTAACAATCCAATAAGACCCATGTAGTTCCTTTGGAAGTTCTTGAAGCTGGACCTCATTAAAGAGACATTGCTGGCAGCCAATGAAAAGCCTTAGAGCAGCTAGCACTGGAAAAGTGCTGCCGAAAGGGAGGTACTGGTCTACAAAATCTCACATCTTTTTAAACTGAGCTAGCCGCAGTTCCCCATAGTGCAACTTTAACCTTAACCAGCATGACGATATTGATTCTACTGCTCTCAGGTGAGCAAAATGAGCATGAAGAGATGAGAGAATGAAGAAGGGAAAGGGAGGAACCATGCTAAACCGCTACAGGAGCAGTGGGACAGCATATTTCACTCAGTACAGGCTCAGTAGCCAGAACACATGCTACATTCAACAAAGTTGATGCTTATCAATATGGTAAAACCCAGTTTGCAGTCTATGCAATAAACGGTGGTATAAAATCCATCTAGTAGGCAAAAAGCATGTTTCCTCATAGACTTACATTCAAAATTAGCAGCATTGACACGGAAAAGCCGTTTTGTTTTTTTCATTTCAAGCGACATTTTGCACTCTTTGTGTATGTTGTATTACAGTAATTCTCTTTCCAGTGATCGTTCATTTTTGGGTTTATTTTGGGATTTATTTTGGGGTGGCACCAAAAACATGAAAAAAACTGTTTATTTCTTCTCTATGTCATATTTTACATCATAGTTCATGCATGAGCGCAAGAGCAACTGTTTGGAAGATGGTGCCATCAGGCAATCAGCGTTGTTAGCTTGTCACATAGCATTTGCGACTCAGATTATTGGCTCAAATTATGTTTCCAGGAACCCAAAATGGCGGGGCCCAGGACATGTACTTCCTCATAGACAATATGCCAGTAAGCAAACCCCATAAAATGAATAGGGGCCAATGCTAATGAATACTTAATTGCTCCAAAACTTTAGAATATTAAGAGTTCATATAAAACCTTAATATGGTAAACGCATGTGAGATTCAGCAATATGATTAAACTATTTGTAATTATTACTTAATAATGCGTCCATGCAATGATCACAGATAATAATTAGTGGGGAAGGCAGCTCATGTAAACCCACCAACCCACTCACACACCCACGTGCACATACACACGCACACACACACACCCACACACACACACACACACACACACCCACACACAGAGACCTGCTTTGCAGATCCACTCCAGGTAGCCAGTGAGCTCTCGCTCGATCTGCTGCTGTCTGCGTAGCTTTAGGAACTCCTGTCTCTTCTCTACACGCTCCCGCTCCTTAGCGAACTCCCTGCAGAGAGAAACACACACACTCAGAAACACCCAGTACAGAAGCATCAAGGGAATACTAGTACTACGTGTATGTGTGTGTGTGTGTGTGTATACATAGCTCGATGAGTCACCCTAAGCATGGCACAAAAAAACAAATGCAACTGCTGCCAAGATCATTTTGTGTATTATCAGTAAGGGGGAAAAAAGTAGACAAACAGAGAGAGAGAGAGAGAGAGAGAGAGAGAGAGTCAACTGTAAAATTATTGTCACCCTTCATGAAAATACAGTGAAATGAAACATTCAATGACTGATATTTTTAGTTTAAACATGTGGGGACGCTGTGTAGTTTTATTTGAACACAATACTTTTTCAAACAAAGTTAAATAGTGCATTTCTGTCAGCACAACACTGTCAGCACAACACGCTGCCATATGACAGAGATGCGAACCGTACATTGACATATTTATTTTAAATGACATAAACCAAACATACACGGGACACGAAACGCAGCATGACACGAAACATTAACCAACACTGAAGACTGAAACACAGGGATACTTAAGCTAGCATAAATCAGGGGAATCAGACAGGGGAACAGGTGGATACACTTGACAAAATCACACAGGGTGGGACTAGACAAACATATACACAAACACATGGCCAATGGCGGCCGTCACCTTGACAACTGGCACGAGCCACCAGCTGATCGGTCTCATGGCTCGGAGACCATGACACCCAGTTGTCTGAGTTGAAAATTAAAATAGTTGTGTGTTTGTTTATTTCATACAATCATTTTGGTCCATCCTCTTGAAGGGTGCCAATAATTCCAGAACTGACTGTAGAGGTACACTGATAAAATAAAAGCTTGAAAAACATTAAGTGTTTGGGTGTGATAAAGGCACAACAGTTGTTATGAATTTCCACTTTTCTAAAGCTTTATGGTGTGGTAAGAGAAAAATCAATGCGTTTAAAATCAATAGAAAACAAGACTATAAAGTACAGAGTTTATGGCACAGCCATCTCAAGACTGCACATAAGAGAGATAGGAGACTAAACCAAAATGGTGGATTATCTTTTTTAAGATCAACTGCACTCCAGTGTTCTCCAGGGACAGTTGGAGCTATTGTGGTAATCTCCCCTTGCCATGTTTCATATGTGTCTCCTAGATGATGCATTTTTCTCTCTATGTCTATAGCATGGAAAATTACCAGCCTGTGTTAGACAATATCTAGCTTATAGATCTGGTCAAAACAGAAGGCAAAAAGCTCCTATGCACAATGTATCAATGGAACAGGACCACCGCTGACCAGATAGTATTTAGCTGGTGGACCATTCTCAGCACAGCAGTAGTCCAGGTCCCTTTCTCCCTGATGGACAGGGTAGAGAAATTGTGCATAGCAACAGATGGGCCACAGTCAGTAATTGTGTACCTACAAAGTGACCTGTATGAAATGGCCAAAAAACTACACTCTTTTTTTTTTTAAAGGTTCCATCTAGCATCCTAAATGGTTTTTTGGTTTGTCCCTCTGGGGAAACCCTTAAAGATTCTATGTAGAACCCTACAACAGACGCTTTCCCTTTCAGAAAAGGTTCCAAGTCGAAACTTTTCAGGAAGCTAAAGCCAGTAACCATTCTGACAGCCCTTGGGGAACCCTATTTTTAATAGTGTAGCAACTCAGCGCTTGTATTGTACAGGCCTTTCCATACCACTAATTTCCATATCGATTGCCAGCTTCTGCCCTTTATGCATAAAGAAACAGTGAGAGACGGGGGAAAAAAATTAATAAATAATTCTACCATCTGTTATATCATGCTGATTAAGGAACAATGGCATATCGCTGCTGTTGACCAGGTGTGTATATGGACCAGGGAGGATCTGCGGCTGGTTAAAAAACAAAAGGCGAAGAGCAAAAAGCCTGAAGGAGGCAGTTCAGAGCTTGGAGGAGAGAACGGCTGGGCAACCACCCTGATGGAGTTATTGAGCTGGAGAACATGTCGTTATTTATCTTTCCCTCCACCCACAGAGAGAGTGTTCCCCCAGTTTCCATTAGCTCTAACCACAAGAAGAGAAAGAGATGGAGACAGAGAAAAGAGCTACAACTAGGAGGGAGAGAAGCAGAGTGAAGAAGAGAGAGAGAGCTAAATAGTGGGAGAAAGAACAATCAAGCATAAAAGATGGCACAGGACTTCCCCCAGCCTGAGCTGTTTGCCCCGACAGCTGTGTGTGTGTGTGTGTGTGTGTGTATGATCTGCGTCTCTGCCACAGAGCAACAGCGGCACGTCGCTCCACCTCTCTGCTTCCCTCCTTCCTGCAATGCAGCAGTAGTGGGAGTGTGACACTAAGAGTCTATGTGTACATGTGTGGGCTGCCGAGGAGGAATCCCTGGCACTGGCATCGCTGCTGAATAGAAATCCACAAGCACGCACACACACACCAAAAACTACATGCACTAACAAGAACATTCCGATCCAACATACTTATATCATACTTATGCCTCTGAGCATGATAAAGTGATTGCAAGGCAAAATATCAACTTGCTGCAAAATGAACAGCCACGTCATGATATGACCGTATGGGCTTCATAGTTGCTCTGTAGTTCCTAATTCTCAAAGGATTTGGTCAAAATATTTACAACGCTACGATGATTTCAATAAGCATGAGCTAGATTTGATTCATTAAGTCTGCATTTACATTTTACATTTAGTCATGTAGCAGACGCTTTTAACCAGAGCGACTTACAGTACAAAACGTGCAAACAGTTGAAGACGCAGTGATGCCAAACACTTGGTTAATCTGCAAGGATTCATAACTTAAAAGACAAGAGGCAAAAGCTAGTTTTTACAAGGTGCTGGAGTGGTCAAGGTGGTGACAAATATAATTTCAAACCTAAGTGCAAAAAAAATGCAAAGGGCAATCCGTAACGAAAAAGACAATTTCAAACCTAAGTGCATACATCATATGCACATCATCAAATTGAAAATCAAGAAGTAGTACAAAAGGCAATCGATGGAAGGTAAGTGCAGAGAAAATAAGGTGTTATCATAGATATTGTCAGAAAAGGAAAGTCTTCAGACCTTTGCGGAAGGAATAGAGATATGGAGCCCTGGGGATATGGAGTGGAGGGGGAAGCTCGTTCCACCACTGAGGAGCCAGGACGCTGAAGCAGCAAGATTTTGCGCTGCGAGCATGTTTAGACCTCAGAGAAGGACATGCCAGGAGCCCTGAAGTTGAAGACCTGAGTTGGGTGTGTAGTTTTGAACCAGGGTGCAGAGATAATGTGGTGCAGAGTCCTTTGACATCTGGAATGCAAAGGCAAGAGTTTTGAATTTGATTCTTGCTGCGACAGGAATCCAGTGGAGTGACCTCAATAGAGGGGTCACATGAAAACTTTGGAAGGTTATGAACCAGGCGGGCAGCAGAATTCTGAATGCTTTGTAGAGGAGATATCACATATGAAGGGAGACCAGCAAGAAGAGAGTTGCAGTAGTCAAGTCTAGAAAAAACTAGAGCTTGTATAGTAAGTTGAGCAGATTCTGGAGTCAGAAAAGGTCGTATTCTTCTGATGTTATAAAGAAGGAATCTGCAGGATCTGGTGGTTGATGTGATGTGAGACGAGAAATTAAGCCTGTGATCTAAAATCACACCAAGATTCTTAGCCGTGTGTGCCGGATGGACTGTGAGGCTGTCGATGGTGATTGACAGGTCCAACAGAGGGGAGTTCTTCACCGGTAGGTATATCAGTTCAGTTTTGTCAAGGTTGAGTTTCAGATGATGGGTAATCATCCAGGAGGAGATGTCAGAAAGGTAGTCTGATATCTTCTGAGAAACTTGGGAGGTGGATGGAGGAAAAGAGAAGTCAAGTTGTGTGCCATCGGTGTAGCAGTGATGAGAGAAGCCATAAGACCTTATCACTGAGCCCAGTGATTTGGTATAAAGGGAGAACAAGAACTGACGCCTGAGGGACTTCAGTGGTAAGGCTGTGATGTGATGAAACTGAACCTCTCCAAGCTACATGTACGTAGTAGGATCAATCATGTAGGTATGACAAGAACCAGGTCAGAGCGTCAGCAACAGTGGAAATGGGGTGGGGTCACTCCTATGAATTGCACATGAGTAATAAACCAGAGATGTGATATGAGATCAGAGTTGGGGTGGCCACATCACTGAAAAGGAAACGATCCAAACTCAAATCTGTAGCTGTAGTTCGGCTAATTTGACTCAATCGATCTCCTGATACTAATGCAGACACGTGGATGACAATATATGAAATTACACAGTTTCATGTTTGACTAGTGGCACAAGGGCTAATTAATATCGGCACTAGGTATCATTTAAAAAAATTACAAAAAGATGGAGGAAGCAAGAGAACTGCTGATTAAACACATCTGCATTTCCTACTTCATCACAAATCACATGTAGAAGATTATTATGGACAATCCCTTTTTTTTTCAACTCTATCTGTCCCTCATATCCCCTTATCTCTCTTCACTATGTATGTGGCCTTAGACTGGCTTTTAGCGTTGAACACAGCATAGACAGCAGTGATCCCATGATCAGATATTAGAATAATCAAATAACCACGCACAATGGTAGTATTTAATGTATATTGCATAATCAATCTTAAGCATGAGAAAGGTGATATATAAATTATTATTCTTAGTAGTAGTAGTATGAGTAAGTAATAGCATTATTTAAGTAAATGCTCTATATAGTTATATAAGTAAATGCATTAACATATATAGGTTGTAAAACGTCTGATTTTAAGATACTGAGCCATAAAGTGTTGACCCCAAAGAAATTAAAAACAACTAAACAACACTAAGATATTACATTGGACACTTTACCTCTGCTTTCCAAGTCTTATAATTAACATGCAATTACACAGGAAGGAAGTTCTGAGAACACGGTACCCAGCTAACGCCAATCTTGCAACATCATACAACATGCACGGCCTTCAGCCTCCTGAATCTCCATTCTTCAGCATAACATGGCAACAGAAGCTTGTAGTATGTGCCTGCAGATACATTTGACACTTTGGAGAGACGTGCACAGAAAGAGAAAGCTAAACAGCAGGACCATAAGTCCTCCACAGCCACACTAGTACACACGCTTCACCATATATAAGCTCAAAAAGCACTAGTATGAAATGAACATTGTGAGTAACAAACTGGTGTCGAATTGAGAGCTGCAGGCAGGATGTTGTAGATAAGTAATAAACACGTGACACCACATGCCCACATCGGCACAGCTAGATTTTCACATGCAAACTCTTTCCCTCACCACGCATAAACACAGGGATTTGCCCTCTCACTTACTCACATACAGGCACGCAAACACACACACACAGTGATTGTAAGCACTGTAACAAACACCCACACGGACACTGTCTTATGAGAGCTGGTCTCATCAGTGCCAGAGCAGAAACTGTTGTTTTATGGAAACAGTCTCTGTGGAGTAAGCCTGTCTTTTAGAGCAACTCTTTCACCTTGAGCTCTAAAAGCTGCTCTAAATACATGAATTTCACACCACGGGGCAAGAGGAGACAGCTAACTTGACTTGAAGGACAAACAGAAAAAGAGACAGGAAGAGAGAGAGAGAGAGAGAGAGAGAGACATGGGACTAATGAAGCGAGAGAAAATATGCCTCTGCATTCTGTGTTGCAGCAGCAGTTCAATGAGGGGTGTTTAGTGTCAGTGTACAGCAAAAACATCAAAACAAATGGAGTGTGAAGAAAAAAAGAGAGTGATCTGGAACTCCCTAAGGGCCCACCAACTCCCCACTGCCCATCATTCCTGGGAGCTACACACGTTCACCCGAGAGAAAGAGAGAAGGAATGAGGGAGAGACCCTTTATCATAACACAAACAATATCCAGGTCTCAATTCACAAGAGGGAAGAAAGCAAGCAAGCAAGTAAGAAAGAAAGAAAGAAATGTTCCCATTCAAGAAAGAGAGAAAGAGAGTAAGAACGAGCAAATGAACGAACAAACAAAATCGTTTTATATAACACAATATCAATGTCCATATTTATACGAAAGAAAGTAGAGAAAGACAGACGAAGAGACAGAGAAAGAAATAATGTTAATTAATAATAATAATAATAATAATAATAATAATAATAAACAAGTAAGAAACCAAGCAAGTAAATAAAGAAAAAAGAAAGAACCAATGGAAGAATAAACAAAATCATTTAAACAATCGTTTATCGTTTTATAATAAACAAGAAAGCAAGCAAGAAAGAAATAAAGAAAGAAGATGAAAGAATGACAGAAAGAAGGCAAGAAAGAAAGAAAGAAATCAAGCAAGAAAAAGAAAGCAAGAAAGAAATAAAAAAGAAAGAAAGAACCAACAAAATCGTTTTGCGATTTTATATCAATGTCCACATCTATAAGATGAGAAAGACAGACGAAGAGACAGAGAAAGAAATAATATTATTAAATAATAAAAAATAATAAAAAATAAAATAAACAAGTAAGAACGAAAGAGAGAAAAAAGAAAGGAGATGAAAGAAAGACAGAAAGCAAGAAAGCAAAAAAGAAAGCAAGTAAGACAAGGAAAGAAAGAAAGCAGGAAAGACAAGGAAAGCAGGAAAGACAAGGAAAGAAAGAAAGCAGGAAAGCAAGAAAAAGCAAGAAAGAAAGAAAGAAAGAAAGAAAGAAAGGAGATTAAATAATGACAAAGAAAGAAAGCAAGAAAGAAAGAAAAAGAAAAAAAAGAAAGACAGGATCACTGAGGAACACATGTATGATGCCACAGTGTCACCAGGGCGTGGAGTGGAGGAGCCGGTTGGTTATAGAGAGCTGAAAATGAGATTTGCTTTCCGAGAAGTCATAAATTCAACTCTCTCTGGTAGTAGCAGCACCACAGAGCACTCATTGAGCGATCCTCCATTAAACCAGTGTGTGTGTGTGTGTGTGTGTGTGTGTGTGTGTGTGTGTGTATGTATATGTGTGAGAGAGAGAGAGAGAGTGAGAGAGAAAGAAACAGATTGAGAAATGGAAAGAGAGTGAAGGAGAGAGAGTGGAGGAGAGGGGGAGAAACAGCATCTGTCTTGGCCTTTAGGCCCCATCACGACTGATGGAAGACAAATCTAATTGTAACTAACATTGCCTTGGCATAACATCGCTGCCTAATCACATTGTCAAGTGCACTACACCACATACAGCTCTTAACACCACAAGTGCACTGTACGTGAACAGGCTACAGGTTAATGGCTCCTTCATTTTTACATGACAAAGTACATTATGACATTATGACATTTCACATGCTCTAATAGAAAGTTCTTGCAATGGCAACAGCATGCAATACAAATTGTCAAATCTTATTAGACGCATTCGTTAAAACCAGTGGATCCCAACCACAAAAGCTCCTGCGGTCCACAACAGGTCAGAACCGGCCCGACCGCTAAAAGTAATACAATAATGCACACTGGTAATCGGAGAAAGCAGGACTACACAAGCTGCACTGTGGATTCAGAAAGACATTGATTAGGGAAAGAGCTCTTTACAAAACTGATTCTGTTTGACTCAAAGATTTTCCATGTACACTGGAATATCACTCAACACTCAGCAGAGTCAAATCATCTTTCTGACTCAAATGATGATTCTTCTATTCATGCAAAAATAATTACAAAGTGCAATATTTAAGCAATGCATCTCCAGTTAACTGCAGAATTATTGACACCCTTCATAATTAATATTTAACCATTACACCCTTCATAATTAATATTTGGTGAAGCCTCCCCTGGAGAGAATAACAGCCCTGAGCCTCTTCCTGTAATATCTAACAAGGTTGGAGACACTTGTAGAGGATCTTGGACCACTCCTCCATGCAGAACATTTCAACCTCCTTTATATGCTCAGGTTTGAGGATATGGACTGTCCTCTTCAATTCAGACCACAGGTTTTCAATAGGGTTCAAATCTGGAGAGTGGGTGCCAATAACTTCGCTTTCATGAGAATGATTTATGTTAAGAAAATATAAGTACTTTCTCCAGTTGCTTGACTGGAAAAAATACAATTAGTTTTGCTCATTGACTTGAAGGGTGCAAATAATTCTGGAGTTACTGTAGCACATCAAATTTAGCTTATCAGCTAACTGTTTATAGAGTGATAGAGCAGGGAAAACAGCAAAATGTGCAGGACGTGAGGTCCCTACTCAAACTGAGCACTAACGGCAAGGACGCAAAAAATAAACCGGAGTAATTAAAAGTTTATGTAGTGGCTGTTCTCACCCTGACAGCACTCCCAGAACCAGGTTGAGCATGAAGAAGGAGCCGATGATGATGAGGGGGATGAAGTACAGCCAGTTCCAGGTGTTCCCTGAGGCATCGTTGGCCTGCGCCAGAGAGAAAATAAATGTTAAAGCATGTGATCACTTAATGGCAATCAAATGTCAAGTCTCTTTTTAATGTTCGCAGTCGCTCAATAACAGCGAAGATCGCTTTAAGTGCAGCTCTTTGCTTCTGCAGAAATAACCCTTCAAAACGGCTCGGCTAATTGCTTTACAGTGCAATCCCACTGCCTGTTTCAAATCAAACAGATCAGATGGGAATGATGGCCATAACAGGGTGGGTCATATTCCTCCTTTCCATCCCTTCTGTCAGTCTGGCATGTGCAGCTTGCCTCAAGTCAAGTCAAGCACTCAGTCCCTGATTATCACCATTTGATCATTTATGACCTAATTAACACCAACGCTAGAAATAGCAGAAAAGAAGCATAACACGTAATTTTGATACGAGACTTTTGATTTTTAATATGAAGCCGATTTTCAGCTGAATCAGCAGATATGAACATGTTACAGTATGCCGTTTCTGACATCCTCCCCATCCTCCAACAACCTTCCTGTTTCTATAGTAACCAGACACCCCACCCCCACCCCAAATCCCCCTTTGTCACTTTATCTTTACTCATGTGCATTCCTTCTCAAATTGCATTTCTGGCACACAAGAGGTAAAGCAGTCAGAGTAGTCCTCTTCATCTCTACTCCTTTTTCTTTCAAGCCCGAACCTTAATATCCTTGTTGCCACAAGGAAGAGCCGTTTTGTGTTTTCCATGAATATATTTTCATCTATTAACGTTCAATTGCCATTGCAGGCATATGAATTAGACATGACAAGACAATAGTGGACAAAAGGAACATTTTTAACGCTAAAACTTTCAGCTAGAAAGCCTGAAAACAAAGTCAAAATGCTTAAAAATAGTTCGGTGTCTATTTTTTTTTTTTTTTTTAATGTTCCAAGACTTCTCTGCCCATTTTCATCCAAAAGAGAACCCACATTTCCAATCTAATCCAACTAAGGAGAAAGAAAAGCGACAGCAAAGCAAAATCCTGCCGCTGCACATACTGTAAAATCCTGAACCCTTAAACCCACTCAGGTCAGCAGCAGCAGAAGAACATCTTTCACCTCTAACTCAATCCACAGATCTAATGGATACAGGAAATGGGAAGGAGGCTTTGCAGTGCCGACCCTCCTAACGGCTCTTTCACTGATCTCTTTTGGGCCTTGGGCCCCTGCTCTGCTGCTCTTCAGGGCATTATGGGACTTGGAGAAGTGCTGAGATATTAGCAGACCTCAGCCCCGAATTAGCCGAGTAAGAAACAACACGAACAGAGTGTGTGAACCATGCAACATACTAATCCCTTCCACATCATAGTCTTAGACTTAGACGAATAATAATAATTGCTAAAATCAACATGGATGTCATGAAAATAATAACTGAGAAATTTACAACATCTGCATACAATAATTACTAAACCTCACACAGGGTTGCACAACTAATCGTATTTTAATCGTGATAACGATTCTTTGACTGTGATATTAACATTGTTTTTTGACTCTTCCAATTCGGAAGGTTTAACTGTCAATTTGGTAGCATATTTATTTATTTTTAGTCTAAATGTGTTTGAAATGTGAAGGTATACGGCTCTGTATACATATACTCGGAATACACTGTAATGTACAATGAGAAAGAAAATGCAGATTTCTGTTTATTTAAAATGTCAAGGGGGATTTTTGATGATTTAAAATGTAAAACATGCTGACTTCTTGTAATGGATTCACCACGAGAAGAGTTTATTATAGAGTCCGTGATACAAATTACGTAGTCCAAAGGCAGGCAATAGGTCATACACAGGATATCTAGAACGAACACAGCAAACAAATCCGAGGGGCTAGGCAGTTGGGATTCAGGTGTGCTCCATTGACCCGGAAGTGCTCTTATTCCGGTGACTGAGCCCTCTGGTGGTGTGGAGTGGGAAGGTCAGGTGAGACCCTGACACTTCTATTTATATAAAATGTTAAAGGGCGAATTCTGTTGATTTAAAATATGAAATAAAAGGCTGGTTTCAGTTGATTTAAAATGATAAAGTGCAATAAAATTATTTTGTTCCTAAATTGGCTAATAATTGTGACAAATAGACACGATTTTCCCTCAGTGTTGAAATTGTGAATATAATTTTAGCCATTATCATGCATCCCAATCATTTTTCTCTTAACTTCCGTAAGGAATAAAATACGACGTGGCAAAATAGGAAAATTTATAGGAAAATAAACAACCAGTACCACCCCGGAGTTGATAATTTTCCAATAGCAGCACGTTTCCGAAGTGTTTTATTCTGTTTATACCACAGCAATTTGACAACAATTACACCTTTTTTTTAATGAAAAAAAAAAAAGACTTGTCGTACTTTTTATCCATTTATAGTGTGGAACGTCCACGAAACAAGTTATTTCCTGTTATTACTTACGTTATAACAGCTATAAACAGTCATTATCTCACCAGCCTCTCTCTTTTTTTCTCTCTTTAAGTTAATGAGACAAAAAATACAGCTTTTCATGTTACTGATAAACCGCAAAGCACAAACTGCTCTGCCCTGAAGACTGAAGTTTCCCGGCGGAAAACTTAAAGGAACAGCTTTACCTCTGACTGTTACAAAGCGCTGACACCGAAGTCTCGATCCATAAATATTAAATAAACCTTCTCCTTACAGAAAGCTTCACCACAGCGATGATTACGCCTTTTTCTTTGTTAAATAACAAAACCTTTTTTTTTTTATATACGTTTATTGTTAAGCTTATATTATCGATATGTGAAGTCCCTGTGAATTAGTTGTTACTATAAAAACCAAACATATTAGAACATGCAGATTAATATATACTATAAATAATATAATACAATAAATATAACTCTTGGCACAGATAATAGACAGAGCATGTTATACCTACTCACAAGGACAATAAGTCATTAAGGGAAGTAATTATCATGAGTATCATCTTGACTAGCATTACAACACCCACGCATCAGCTGCAGGTTAGAAAAACATAGCCGGGTTTCCGTCCGTGTTGAATCTTAGATATAAATGTCAATGAGTTATAAGCCTGCCGTCAGGCTGGAAAATCTCTCGATAGTGCACTATTTCTGGATTCATAGATATATAAAGCCTCTCAGAATAAATACTGCTAATTTCAGACCATCGTTGCTTGTTGTGTTACAATGACTACAGTTGCATTGATAGGGACACGGATCAGCACTTAATCTTAAACACATGGCACTCACTTACCAATACAGACTGAAGACAATGTGTACAATGTCAACTAAGAGAACAATTGGGTTTTTTATTCTCTTACATGTGTGTTATATTATATCTCCTTGGAACTAAGGCTAACTAAAATCAGCTATGGCCCTGGCATTTTCTCTCGCTGGCTTTTTTAATAATTCACACTGTTGAAACAGTCATGCCTGGGAGTTGATCAGGACCATCAGTACACTAGGTGACTCTTCTCGGAGACTCTCGGAGACTCTTCTCCACTCAATTATTCATGCCAGCTGTGCTAATGTTGGCTACTAGCTCTTACTCACAAGCAAACTCATGTCAACACTCTTTCATTTTTGCATTTCTATCGTGTTTTAAACAGTTTTTCTGATTAAAAGTGTCTCATCGCTTTTAATCAGTCATCAATCGACTTTGCCTGTTAACTAGTAAGGGATCGTCATCAAAGTGTGCATCCTTAAATACATGCGTCAGTCAATTTTTGATAATATCCATTTCAATGAACCAAGGACATAGTTTAATTTGGTTTGTCTGCGGTTCACTGTCGTTTTTTAGGTAAATTTTCCAACTCAGAACTTCCTACTTCTCACCTAAGAGCGTTCATGCATCAGTTGTTTAAGGTTGGAAAAATTAATGCTCATAGTAAGCTGGCGCTTGTTTGGCTTTTGTATAAAAAGCCCTCAAATAGCGACTTCAACTTTCCGAGTGGGAATCACAAGTTGGAAGGCCGTTTTAATGATTTTTTCCTATTCAGATATCGGAACCCTCCCCAGTTCCCACTTGGTAATTAATACAGCAAAGTCATAATTTCGAGAAACGTTCTCATTATTTCTGAGATACTAAGTCATAATTTCGAGAAACGCTCTCATTGTTTTGAGAAACTCTCAATATTATGACTTGGCAAATGGTTTTATTTTTTCATAAAATTGTGGAAATGGGCTTCCATGGTCCAACAACTGGATAATTGAGAAGCCAGATCATGGAAAATGGAGATGAATATTCAGCAAAAGAGATTTGTTGAAATAATGGTAGGGAAAAAAATGCTTTTTAAGGCACACTACTGTTTGGTAAAAATTAGTCGTTTTTTTAAAGGCTGAATTGTGTATGTAGCATGGTTTGTATCGTGTTTTGGTTTGTTTGTTTAGCAGTCCGGGTCTTTTTTGTCACATTATTGTGTTGACATACAGTAAATTCGCTGTAAAATAGCCTTTGTGTGTTTTGAACCATGCCCACTCTGTCATGAAACCCAAGTGCCCCTCCATTACCTGAGTTGCCCATTTATGTGGACCTCAGAGCAGCCTTCATTTGTCATCTGTTACCACAGCATCTCCAAAACCGGACAGTATAGAGAACAACACCACTGAAACAGGGCAGGGAATAGTTTTAGCACTAAAAGCTGGGAGTGTCTCACAGGACTGCCGCTCTCTGATCTCTTGCGATTCAGCTATGCAAACAGTTCACCTGTGTTTGCTGTCTGTTTTCTGAATGGGAGCAACTTGACACCTGGGCTGAGGTAATTTGCGGAAACTATCCTGTAATTCCTTTCTCCTTACCTATGCATCACTCTCCTTCCCATTCTTTCTGGGTTCCCCATCTTTCTCTTTTGATCTGTACATTTGCGTGTGTGCTCATACTCCCAAAAATCTATGCGCAAAGCCAGAAATAAAGCTCAGACGACAGACAGTAAGATAAGCACTGTTTTTAAATAATCATCACAAGCTTCCCGCTGCTCCCGCGTGTCTGTGAATGATTGAGTCACTCTACTATCCAGACATGATTATAGATTTTTTTTTTTCAGTACTAATGATGAGGTCTGGAGCGCTGTTGAAGCTACGACACGTATCTTGCATTCTTCTTCAAACCTGATGCTTTATGTGCTGCAAGTGACTGCAGGGTTTTTTTTGTGCTATTAATATTTTATATGCACAGCGTAAATCCATTTATCATCTACCTTCCATTTGTGCCTATTATCTCCCATAACATTGATTACTAGATAGTCCTTATTGAATAGCTAATGTAAGAGCCTCATAATTGCACTGAGCTTAAGATTTTTAGAGTGAGATTTCTGACTCACTCAAGTGGATTTTGTCACAAAATTAAAAAAAAAAAATAAGGATGAGACTGGGAACTATGCTATGGGGCAAAAAAATAACACACAAAAATCTGCAACTGCAGCACAAAAAAAATTCTTTCCTTCTTTCCAGCTTCAGCCTTCACAAGAACTTATATAACAGATAAATATTTTGTTATTATTACGTTGGTTGTCTCGGCTTTATTGAATATTTCATCTCAAAGGTGCCATCTGAACGCACGCAAAAGAGCTCCGGTACCGTTGAAGGCTCCGTCTCATTTTCTCCAGACTGCAGCGGTGAAAACGGGCACACGCGCACACACAAGAAAAGGGAGTGGTTCTAATATCGGTCCTCTGGTCTGGCTGGTATCCTGCAGGAGCATTCATCCCCCCCATTAAGCCTCCTCCCTGTTCCTTTACATCCCATTGTTCTTCATCAAGGGCCCTAGAGACCTGCAGGACCAGCTCGCACAGCAACACTTACAGATGAGATGTGTTACGGCTGAGAAGAAAAGCTTTCAACCAGGAGCAGATCAGGCTAGTGATGCTTTCTGTCCTGTGTGCGACTACAGGTCACCAAATCTGGCCATTAAAGTGCTTTAGAGTCATGATTTTATTCCATATGTTGACATATTTACTTTTGAAACAGAAAGTCAGAGAAGGAGCGTGTCCAAGTGCTTAACAAACAGGCGCTGTGCGTTTTTGGAGCGATGCCGTACACGTTTGAGCCGAGATCAATCGAGATTTTGGAGGGAGAAGGAGCACAGAAGAAAAAAAAACTCCTCCTTTTCTCCTAAGATTATTGCTAGTGCTTACTGTGTGTTAAGTCTGTATCCCAAATCCCCAAACCGTACTAAATAGTATGTTAAAATAGTGCGTCAAATATAATGTACCAGTATCAGCGTAGCACCATTTTGTTTGCTACTATGCGGTTTGGGACGCTGCCTTAGTCTTACCGGCAACAATATATTTTATTATGTTTAAATAGTAATAAAGTAACTCCTCTTCTACTTACATACCCAAATGTGGGCTCAAGTCAAGGTTTAAAATATGGTAAACATTTTCTTTTAAGAGTAAGGATGATACAAGGCAAGTGTTTGACCCTATAATCTGTGATTACAATTTCTACAAGGCTTCTCTCGATAGAGAATTTGTGCAATTTGTGACCATTTATCCGATATGCAGGAAATGTGACAGTTCAACCCTAGCAAACGAGCACTAACTCAATTCTATTGCAGCTCCATTAGCAATAAGAAAATGAGAAATTGAGTTGAAGCATGTCATTCAGTCTAGAAATTTACTTAGTGATTTGATCTAGCGTTCGGCCTCATGGACTAAAATCACAGCAATATGGGACGTATTGATCCATCCCTTCTCCCCGAGGGACTATTTTTAAATGTTTAACGAGAAACTGATCAATACAGCAATCAGAGCAGAAATGCAGCCTGCCAGCAAGATTCATCAGAGTACACCACCGTGCCCCTCATCCATCAGCTCAGAGAGTCCGCTGCTCCGACCAGGACCTGCTGCACACAACAGCGGCTCTGTTAACTGTTTAAAGACAAATGTACCTCACTGGGGAAGCATTTACGCTAAGGCACGCTAAAATCCGTAAGCAATTTCATGAGCATTCATGGATCTTAAAAACTGATAGGAAATTGCTTATGGATTTTATTACAAACTATTAGAAACAGAAGAAAACTGGTGAAGCTGCCTCTAGTTTTTTTACGTTCCCAAAAAAAACTGCTGTCAGGCTTCCTTAATAGGCACATTTAAAAAGCTTAAAAGACATTTAATTGCTTTAGCGTTTAATTAACTGTCTTCTTGTTATGTACTGTTATAATTACTTTATTGTTACTTCTTATACATTTTATATATATATTTTTATTACTTTAGAACCAGTGTACTATTTTATTCCTATATTTCAATTGTTTTTGTGAACTTTCTTTGTTGTTGTTTGATAATATTTATTTATACTATTATTTTTTTAAATCAATGCGCTCTTATTGTTTTCCCCTGCAAAGCACATGGAACTGCTTCTTTGTATAAGGGGTGTTATACAAAATCTGATTAAAAAAGCAACAACAGCGACCCTAACAACATTATTATTATTATTATTATTATTATTATTATTATTATTATTATTAAACAGCCTCAATTCTCTATCCAAGAATAGTAAATATGTCCCATTTGGTCAAAGTTTGGGTCTAAGGTCTAATCAACAATAATGATACATTACACTGCAATCAGAGATTAAGATTTCGACAAAAACACACAACAAAAATGTTGTTTTATACCCCTCAATACATGCAATTTGTAACCCTTGACGTGGATCATCTGGCGAGGATACATTTCAGCAGCTACCTCTGCAAACAAGCACTAATTAAAAGAAAGAAACAAAGAATTCAGGAGAAGCGTATAATCCTCCGGAGAAAGGCCACTGATGTGAAACAAGTATTTCTGTTTTTCAGCAAAGACAACACGCCGAGGGGACCTAATTAGAGAGAGAGAGAAAGGAGGCAACACGTACACCATACACTCCGAGTCTCTCGACAGAGCCGTTATGAGAAGTGAAATAATTGAAGAATGACAAAAACCCTTGATTTGGTTGTGATTTTGTGCAGCAGAGGCCATTTCCTGAAGCTGATGCTATTGTTCAGAGCATCCTGTTGCTCTATCACTCTCCAACCTGAGGTCCAACATCGGTCACTGAATTAGCTGAGGACAGCTCTAGAGGCTGTGTCACTGCCCAAGGGTTGGATGGAGAGATGAGATTAAAGAACAGTATTAGAGACCTCTCTTTAGACTCAACTGATCCCTGCTTTTAAGATACATCATCAACGAAGCCATTAGACCTCTGCACGCCTAAAGAGTTGCTGGGAATGTTATGCGGTAGCATGACATATCATGTAGTAATATTTATACTATCTATACTATCTCCATAGGCCTTTATTTACATTCCCATTACTGTGCGTTAGCTTGCTTTTACCTCACCAGTTTTAATGCATGCATATAAGCATGCATATACAATTCAGCATAAATTATTGATGATAAGGGCGAATGTAGGTGGAATCTTTTAATGCTTTAAATGTCTGCAAGTTAAATTGGCAATTCAGAGGACCGGAGGTCAGTGAATCCGACACCTTATTTAGCTGCAATTTGTTTGCAAATCAATGAATCAGTTATTTTATGTCTGTTAAAGCACATACAAAGTTCCTTAAATAGTAACAGCCCGAAAGGGGCATTAGCTAGTGAGAATAGGTCTCATCAGAGCAAAGTAGACACTTAAAAGTCAGAGCATTTCTGCTCCCTGCCTGCTTATGACCTCTTTCCTCCAGTCTGAGATGTTAATATTCTGTGTTTCTGTTATAAAAATGTTCCACTCTTGGTACAGGCTGGCCTAAGAGCGCGGTGGCTGGGAGACAAAGGGCACCTGGAGAGAAATGTTGGGTTACATGTACAACTACAAAGGTTGGAAAAAATTGCATCAGTGGCAGGGCTGTACATTAACTCTTTGGGCAGTTGCAAGTGGTGTAGCAAAAATGAAAATATTATAATATTGACATAAAAAGTTACCACTTTTTTTAAACACACTTATAAACAATAAATAAAAAATAAAAAAATTAAATCAGACACGGTAAGTATGATTAAGACTAATAAAAACCAAGGAGTAAAATGAAACTTAAGATGCCTTTATCAGGTATGTTACATGTATGAGGGATTTGTCTTGGTGAGAAGCAAAAGAAATATATAAGGGAGTAAACTAACCTAAAATAAATAGGATGAATAATATATGCTAAGGAGGAAGTGTAATAGAAACGAAGTATAAATACAGTATGTACACATGTGCAAGAATGCACTGAAAGCTCAGAGTCGACAGTGTGTAACGTTACATTATATACATTATATATATAACATTGTAGGATTTAGCTTTCTATCTAAAAACAAACCAGTGAAAGATGTTAAGATATGTTTTAGCTAACTGCTAGCTGTTACTTGTAATTACAGTAATTGTATGAATGCACTAATATTAGGATGAGGGTATGTAAACACGCGCACTCAAAGTCGCAGTGCAACTGGGATCTTTTTTTATTTTAACACAGGACGAATTTTTACCTAGCACATGCAACAATATTGTTGCAGTGTACAGTCCTGATCATGGGTCATCAGTAAAGGTGAAATAAGATTAAAACAGGAGTGCACAGGCTGCTGCTGGACTTTTGACCAAGGATTTGGACCCCCCCCAAAAAAAAACTGAAGTTAAAACCTCTTGCAAACTTGTTAACCAAAAAAGTCATGTATGCCATGGGGTCTGGTAACATCATACTGTATGTCAGCCCTGGCAATACAGTTGAGCGCAAAGACATGAAGCGCCCACGAGTTGTGGATGAAAACAAGGGAAATGTAGCTCTATTTTACAATTTATCTACAACAAAAAAAGAAGTTAAAAATGAAATATGGATGAATATTAAAAATACAACAGAACAATTGTTTGAATAGAACCAAACAAAGTTTTGTCATGACCCTCTCCGTCTCCAGACCTGATTTGAGGAAGGTAGTGAATGGTGTCTGACAGAGTTATAACAGATATGTCAAGAAGAATGGGCAACGATTGCCAAAGCAATCTGACAGAGTTAGAACAGAGATGTCAAGAGGAATGTGGGTCAAATGCTACAACTGAAAAGATCCAAAAGCTGCTCAGAGAATATGAAAGTGGTTGGAGGCAGTTATGAAGGCAAACGGTGGACATGCAAGTTATTAGAGAATATTTATATCACACTGAGAAAGCAAGAGGCAAGCGTTTGATCTGATATCATATCATTAATATCTTAACATACCCTATTTGACCATTTTGTTACTTGTGATAATGAATCTGTAAAACATAACACCAGATGCCTTATTGTAATAAATTACATTTCTTTTGTCTTTTTTTTATTTGACCTAAAGGTATGCTGATGGTAACTTTTACATAACGTGCAAAATGCATTCCATTCCATTTCAACTCAATAGCAGCACAGAATCCTTATAGATAGTGTAATTACTTTCAACACTGTAACTACATTTAAAGGGAATCTCTCTGGGAAGTGAGTTTTTACTGTATTTTACGCCGTTTCAGGTCCCTGGTGTGCGCTAAACTCTAGAGAGCCGACATAACTCGCGCATTACATTCGCACGCTGGAAGCGACAGGGCAGATGAGACACGGCATCATGCTACCATATGGATGTCACGTAGACGATAACAGATAAGGCTTCCTGGCAAGAGTGTACACGTCTCTACCCTGAGCTCATCTTTCGTTTCATAACCCATTAAGCTGTAATCTGGGAATGACAGATGAAGTGAAGGAGGAGAAGAGCGAGGGGGCATTAATGGCAGGAAACGAGATGCGTAGCCACTTTGTCCATCATATTCCCCTCTCCCTCCCATGTCTCCATCTGACCCACCATGCATCAGACCTCCTGACACCTGCTGACGACCCTTATGGCTGAAAACTCAGCCACCAGACACCCTACCACCGCCACCAGATATAGACACACACACACACACCATACACAGGCTTAGCATGATGGATTACATAGCGGCCATAGATGATCCTCCTGCAGTGTTGAGCTAAATTCTGCACTAATAGCCTCCGATGACAATGTGATTAATCATGGTATTTTTGGCACGGACGGGAGGAAGGAGCAGCGCTGTGTAATTAAGGCGGCAGAACTGGAGATTATTCATGGCGCCCCGAAGCAGCCCAACTTGAATTCTTTGGGGCCATGGATCAAAAATACATTGCTCCCTTGATTCGAGAAACATTGCCTGCTCTGGCGCCATCCAAAAGTAGGGCGGTGACCTAGGGAGAGGTAAATCTTTAGGTGTGTCAATGTGTGACAGACATTTTCAAGTGACATCATGGCGCCTTGGGAGCTGCTTCACCTCTCATGAATTAGGAATGTGATTCCCAGGAGAGGCGCATGTTCGTAGCCTATGGGCTGCTCCAGGATTTCAAACAAGAGCCAAGAAGCTGTGTCTGATAGCTCTGGGTGAAAAGAGGCTCAGCATAACCCAGAAGGATGCTGCATAATTGCATATGCCTCTCTCTATCAGGTCTGTCTGCCAAGGAAAGAGCCTGAGAGATTCAGTCCGCTGAGATACAAGCCCTGGAGCCTCATACAAGTCTGCTTGTGGTCATATTTGTTTTATTGACCACTTTGGCACAAGCGCCGACTCTCATTAGGTGACCAAAAAATAAAAATAAAATCTGGGCATGATTAGTGTTTGGAACATTTGAAAGAGTGCCCATGAAAATTCATTGTACATTCAGGGAAAATAATTATAGACTTCCTTTTTTCTGTTAGATCCAGTGGAGGGAAGTGTTTAGAACATAAAATCAATCCCTAGCAGACCACCACCAGTAGAGATCATGCACAAAAAGGAACAGGACTGATAATGCTATTACGCTCCCAGTGGGTAAGCAGTGATTCAGCAGTGTTCTGAGAAAGCAAACACAAAGCCATTGATACAGCAGGGACGCAGGGAATCACAGCATCTGTGTCTCTTTGTGTAGCACGTAAAGGTGAAGTGCAGCACTAGGGAAAGAGAAATGTATTGTATATCTACAGCAAAGCATTATAACGAGTCAGCAAAATGACATCAGATAACCCATTTATACCCATTTAGCAATGGATAAGTTATTAACTAGGCTCTCCAGCCAAAGAGGTGTGTGAGTGAGTTTGCGACTAAAACCACACACTGACATCACCAGCATTACTTAAGTTCTTTCCGTGATCATTATTATATCATTACGAAAAGTAACCATTCAGTTCAGGTAAGTTCAAATCAGCCGGTGTGATCTTACTTCAAGTTCCGTTGTATAAATGAGTAAAGGAAATGCAGTGTTCGACTCACATTGTAAAGGATTTCCACCCAGCCCTCCATGGTGATGCACTGGAAGACGGTGAGCACGGCGAAGAGGATGTTGTCGAAGTTGGTGATGCCATAGTTGGGGCCAGGCCAGTACTCCCGACAGGTGGTGCCGTTCTCACAGGTGCGCGCTGGAAGGTCCAGGCCACAGGGGAACTCGGCCACCTGCTCCTCTAAGAGGACACACGCCACGTCACGACAGTCATTGAAGGGCACAGCAACTCTAATCCAACCATGTTCTAAACAGCACACCATTTTTTAGTTTTTATATAGGTTTGCTTATATTTGTCACGGTATACATTTAGATAAAAGGGGTCCATTTAGGACCCTATGTAGAACGCTATAAAAGAGGGGTTTTATTTCAGAAAAGCTTCCAAGTAGAACTTCTTTAGAAAGATGAAGAGCCCTTTTTTCGTTGACGAGCCCTTTTTTTTTCTTCCAAAGAGCATACAATAAAAGTGGAAACATGAAAATCTGAACTGAGCTTTATTTCCTAACGTGTCATTTTACAATGATTATCAATATGTTGTGAAGTGAGAAAAAAAGGTTCCATCTAGCACCCTTAAGCGTTCTTTGGTTTTTCCTTCTGGGGAAACCCTTAAACATTCCATGTAGAACCCTAGAACAGAGGGTTTTCCGCTCAAAAAGGTTCCCAGTAGAACTGCTTTAGAAACCTTTGAGGAACCCTTTTTTTCTAAGAGAATACAATAATAGTGGAATCAAGAAGAACTGGACAGAACTTTATTTCCTATAAATGTCACACTACAATAATTATCAATATACACTATATGGCCAAAGGTATGTGGACATCCCTCCTAATTATTGAGTTCAGGTGTTTCAGCCACACCCATTGCTAACAGGTGTGTAAAATCAAGCACATAGCCATGCAATCTCCATAGACAAACATTGGCAGTAGAATGAGTCGTACTGAAGAGTTCAGTGACTTTAAACGTGGCACTGTCATAGGATGCCACTTTTGCCACAAGTCAGTTCGGGACATTTCAAGTATGACCCCTTTAGGAAGCTAAGCACCTCTAACCATCCAATGAACCCTTGAGAAAATATTTTCCTTAAAGTATAATACGATGTTGTGTTATTATCCAACAATTCTCAACACTTTTATTAGGGGCGATATTTGAGTAGGGCAAGGTGTGTCAGCTCCACAGCTTGGCTACTGAATTAAAGTGAAATAATAAATTATAAGGCTACTCAGTGTTTCTTAGTGTTTTAAATGATCTCAAATCATATCATTAACTAATTCCACACTGGAGCAAAATTATTGACATACAAATCGTTATTGTGTCTTCCGTCCTCATACTGAAGCATGTTGTGCGCCTACGATTACCAGGCAAGGAGACAGCCAATGTAGGGAACATTGGGCAGTGTGTCAGTTAGCTAGCATGAATCTATAGCAGTGAGAACAAAACCAATGTGTTTAGACTTGGATTTTTTATTTTATTTTTTAAACAAAAAGATCTCCAAGGTATCTGGCAGCAACAGCCACTCAATCAGCTAGCATGAATTTATGTTCTGAAAAGAATGCAGCTTTATCAAACATTTCACAAAGTGGCCTGGCCAACCATTCTGCCATGTTCCATAATTGAGACATCATTAACTACTGTAGCTACTGTAATTAGATGTGAATCAAGGCAATTGGCGCATCAAGAATTTGCCGTCAAGGCATTTGACTGCAACTGATATTTTACTGCAGTTTTGGTGACTTTCTTCGATTCAAGATTTGTGCTTGCACTTTAACTGGATTGGTCTGACATTGGCTTACATGACGAAACCAGCTACGTCGAGATTTCTGTAAAAATGTTTCAAGGTGTCTCATTTAGGTTAAAAATAGCTTAGAATGGCTGCTGCATGGTCAGAAATAAGAATACAGAGGACTTGTATTTTCACATAATGTCAGAATTTATGTTGTCCGACCTTGCCATATCTTGAGTTTGGTGAATTGGCCACTGGCTTTCATAAACAACCATTATTACACTGAGAAATCTTTGCGAAAGCAGGGAAACACCGCATTCATGTTTCTTTTTGTTGCAGACGAAGGTGAAGTACAGCACCCCTTAGACAGAACTGTATGGCAACTCTATAGCAATAACACTATAACAATCCTAATACTGGATGGGCAGACAGCCATGACTGAAAACAAAACGTCATGAATAACCCCAAAGCCAAATCCAGTCTATAAACACATCATGGCATACATAAACACGTTAAAAGATAATCACTTGCAGAAAGGCCTACATACCAGTGTCGTCCATGAAGCAGGCGCGGTGAAACTTGCCCATGTAGAAGTCCAGGCCAATGATGGCAAACATGAGGATGGCGAAGAAGAGCAGCAGGCCGATCTGCAGCAGAGGCACCATGGCTTTCATGATGGACTTCAGGACCACTTGAAGACCTGGTCACAGAGAGAAGAGCTCTTAGAACTTCTGCTACATTAATGCTTGTCAAAATGAGATATAGCCCTATCTATTTTGTGCATTTATAACATTTCAACTGATGTTGCTGCTGCTCATAAAATTTCATCAGTGAGCAAGCAGCTAAGAACTATGATGCTAGAATAATGGTTGAAAACTAATAAAAATGTTGTTCACTTTATTTCATTGTGGCTACCTGAGGCCTTTACTACATTACTACACCAGAAAAATGCACTATGGAAATAGTTTATTGCATAACGTCTAGTGTCTTACTGGGAATTCCAGACACCAGCTTAAGCGGCCGTAAGACCCGCACTGCCCTGAGTGTGCGCAAGTCGAAGTCTGTTCCAACGGTAGTCAGAATCCTGCAGAAAACCCAAGAAAACACAGTATTAGCAAAAAAGTCTTAAAAAAACATCACTCTCTTCAGTGGTGACAGGAAATGGCAAAAGATGAAGGATGCACACAATTCCATGAAGACAAAGTGAAACATACGGCGACTTTCACGATTCTCATCATCGTGAAGAAACCACTTTAGCTGGAATGTGTGCCAGGTGAAACTCACAACCAGTTAAAAAAAAAAAAAAAAGGCCAAACCACCATTGGTTGTTCCCCATTACAACAGCTTTGCAACAGGCTATGGAGTGGATAGCATGACAGATTAAATCTCTTTCACGTCCACACATTCGCTGTGCTTTTAAAGCACTATATTCCTCATCAGGCTTGTCTCAGCACTGGGGAAAAGACCTTCTCCTGGGAACCTCCATGTAATCACTGCACTTCTGTTTAAAAGAGGCCTGGCGCACACACACACACACACACACACACACAAGTTCTCATGCACACTGACAGATGGACGCACACTCCCATGCCAGAGGTTCCGTCTTTGTTTTAAAACGTGTCCGT
>JAOUQW010000026.1:3500097-3510212 GCA_028565825.1 Olivaichthys viedmensis | reverse complement strand
GCTTACCAACATGCTGGGATATGCGAAGAATCAATTTCACTGTACTGTCCTTGTATATGTATATGTGACAATAAAGGTGACATTATTATTATTATTATTATTTGATCCTTGCTATGGATTTTGGATTCGCCATAATAAACTTAATGCTGAGTTTAGGCACTTGCATCCTGCCTCTTACCGCCCATTACAACTTGCAAGTTTAAAGGGCAGTTGTTGGGGTGTCAGTAAACTTTTATGCGAAACACATATTTTGGTATATCGCTTTCATTAATTCTTTAGTCAAAGGTGTTTGTAAATTAAGCTCTAAAACTGTACAATATATCCATTAAGAGATGGGACTACTTTTTAATCACACATGTGATGCGGTAGATAGAAATTAGGTTTAAAAAAAAATAATACGCTGGAGTATTCCTTTAAATTAGGTTGTTTATCCAGGGTGTTAACAGTTTCTCTTTTGATTGTTTATCTAAGCAGCAGCTGGCAATTTCTAGGAAGATACCTCTACGTGCTATTAAAGTTTCTTTTTTTTTACAGAAATGTCACCAAAGGGGGGGAGAAAATAACCGAACCACATCCCCAAGCAAGCAGTACAGTTACCCACTGAAATTGCATGCTTAATATTTGTTTATAGAAAAGGTATAATAAATAAAGGTGTAATAATAAAAGAGCAGATCAGTTCAGGTATAGTGTAGGGCCATTAAATGTCAAAATAGGTAAATACATTACCAAAACATGTTAACTGATATAAACACACTGATATAAATCACCTTCACCTTTAACTTGATTGTGTGTATTTTCAGTACGAGGTAAAAAAAATGCTGTCAAGAATGTTTCCATGGTATTAACTACACAGAAAAGAACAACAGAAATAATTTCTGACTCGGGTAACAAACAGGTTGTAATGTTGAACTCTTACTCTGATATTTTCATTCACATTTTTACTATAGGCTTTTCACAGCTCTCAATGGTAAAAACATTAAAAAGGCAGACTGTAACTAGGAAACGTACATTAACAAAATCTACTAGTCCCATTCTTGGATTTTGGTGTCAAATTAAACCTACAAATGCCAGCTCCCTTCCATATCATTACATAAGAGGTATTATGTAGCTAAAAAAATTCAATAAAAAAGAAAGAAAAACTTGAACACTGCTTCTGTCACAGTGTGTAGTGGCGCAGTCAGGACACAGGCGCAAGCCGTGTTAACATTGAACATTTATTCAAATGACACACACATACAGAGCTACACATAACATCAAAACAATCCGAGACAAACTGGACGGGGACATGTGGGCTATTTAAACAGATACTAATTACACAGACAAATGAGAGGCAGGTAGGGTGCATCACATAACGGGACAGGGGCAATTACATACAAACAAAAGCACAGTGTCAATCAATCAAGTGTAAATTGCTGGGTGTGACTAGAAGCTTGTCAGGATTTCCTTAGTGCCACATTTTATACTACAGCCAGCTCGTGTTGCACCACAGCACTCCCTCTTGGTTTCATTAAACTCCATGAGCGCAGCCACCGAATTACACAGAGAGCCCAGTGTTGGAAATAGAGAGGGCTTACCCTTGGGCACTGGCCATTTACATCATAGGTTAAGAAAACCTTTGCTCAAGGTGTTACCTAGTGAGAATGGAAAAACTGAACTCCCCTTGAGCCAAAGGAAAACCCGCAGCAAAAATGCTACAGCCAGAAACGAAAGTTCACCGTGGGTTTCTTTCTCCATCTATCAATTACCTGCTCTAAATCGGGTTTTTCCCTATAAGTAGATCATCTAAGCTGCTTTCTTGAGGAGCACTTCTCCTGTAATGCTTCCTAAACAGCTGGCCGGTGGAGGATGCTGCGCAGCAGCCCCGCTGAGAAACATCTGGAAAACCAGCGCAAAAGTTCATACAGAGACCCTCGCCACAGGAGATTAGCTACCTAATGGACCTGCGGCAAATACAGCTCTGATGAGCCAGCTCCATTCCTTCGAGTGCATCAGTTGTAGCATCGATGCTAAATGCATCATGCTATGAAGGAGGGTTTTCCATATGTAATGACGATCTGAACTCTTTCAGGTCGGATATATTAGACTAAAAGAGTGTAATGCTTCAAAAGCACTTTGGCTTGAATCATGAAATGTTCATCATTTTAACTGCTAATGCTAGTCAGTTAGCTAACATGAACTAACCTGACAGGATATCTGAGATGTTTTTTTAAATTCATATTATGTTTATACTCTTAATTTCTAAAGCCAGCTAGCTAGCTAGCTAACATGAGCTAGCCTGACAGATATTTGAAAGGATTTTTAAGTCATATTCATAAATGTTTATAATCTTCACTGCTAATATAAATTTTAGTATAAATACATCAAGATGTTGTGAAGGAGCGTTTTCCATACATGATGTTGATCTGAACTCTTTTAGGTCAGACATATTAGACAAAAAAAAAAGTCTAATGCTTCAAAAGCAGCCAGTGTGGAGTCTCTGTGCAACATACAACGCAAATGTGTATGTCACGTTTGATCACATCTGCTATGTTTTTAAGTAGGTATATAAATTCTAAAAGTTTGTGCAAAACCAAAGCCTATTTGTCCATATCGCTGCCATCTTTCCTTGCACTCAGGTGCTGCTCCAAACTCAATCAATACCTCCCCTTGAGATTACTTTACACACAAAATCCCCCAAACCCAGTGCCAAGCTGCCTTGACCACTGGCACACTTTTACAAATGCAGCACAGCCACTGTCACTCACAGCCAGACTTTGACTGGCAGGTTATTACGCAGGCCTGTGGAAGCCTGCAACCGTGTTTATCGTGTGCCATAAAACCAAGCCTGCAACATCACATACTCTCAATGTCAGAACACAAGAGTGATTACATCAACAGATTCCATCGAAAGCCTCTAAACTAAAAGACAGCCTAACTATGGAAAGCAGAAAGCCATAGAACTGAGCGTGATCGAGCATAGAGCTGCATATTTCATAATGAATCTAACGCTGTTGATTTGTGAGAGGTGTTCGGAAATTTGACACAGAGACTGCTTTATAATTTGTCAGGGTTCGGGGTGGGATAAATAATGCATTTGTGCGAGCGAGCATTCGCTGATGAATTCTGGGCTCGAGCGGCACCGGAGAGAATCAATTTCCAAATTCTGTATTGATTTGAGAAAACAATGCAGTCATCGAGCTGAGCTTCGTACTTCACTCCTCATTCTAGCACCTTCCAAGTGCTCTTACTGTATGTTTCATAATATCTTGTGTGAATAATACAAAATCCTGCATGTATTACTGTGCAAGATGTGCTTGCACTGCCGAAAATAAAACAGTATTCATTATTCATTAAACCCAAGCCTGTTCTATTCTGCTTAAGAGTCTCCATCTGGCCCCGAAATCTCACCTAAAAGCGGCGTGAAATCTCTGCCTCTCTCTCCGATTGCCTCTCTAAGGCACCATGACAGTGTAAAGTCAGTCCGATCTCTGGAAAGAGGGGGCTAAGGAGGGGGGAGTTGGATTAATTCAGATTTGCCCAATCACCGTGGGCCTCCACATTCATCAATCACTGACTTGAAACTAGCAGTGACAGCAATATCATTCTGGAGCCATATATAAAGAACAGGTCTGTACGATACATAGATGGGTCGCGTCCTACAGGCATTCCTTCCTGCTTTCGCCATAAATACACATTACACGTCTCCTAAGGGTGGCTTCCTACATTTATAGACCAGATGAAAACACTTTCTTTAAAAGGGGAACCCACATTGGGCCCTTCTAACACATTCATAAGCATGGAATAAATCTTTTATAAAGCAATGCTAGAGGATTTAGGAAAGGCCTATGTCGAAACTTGAGGTGACATTAGAAGTTTTATGTAGTACATGAGCTTTTATGTCCTTTCATGAAAGACAGAACAACCCTGAATTATCATTATGGATAGCTGGTTCAACGTTTTTATCCTTATCTTGCAGCACATTCATGAAGCTTTGAGACATCTCCTATAAAGGATCTATTCCATTCCCCTTCATTCAACTGACATATGGACTTCTTAGATAAGTGAAGTTGGAGAAGGTATACAGATACAACAGTCTCAAATGTAAAGATTCACGTAAAGACAAAAGGCACATACACAACCTAATTCTTATGAAGGCCCAATGTAGGTACCCTTCAAATAAAGTGTTACTCAATATTGCCATTGTGTCAAAATAGCATCACTACCCCTAGATTCAATTAGGTAGGAGCCTGACAAGGTAGGCAGCATTTTCGGGCAGCATAAGGACAGCTGTCTTCTAAGGTTTTTTATTTTGGACAAATCTGAAGGAGCATTGCCTATTTCTCAGAGAAGGAAATCCATAATCCTGTACATCAGATGAGAGCAATACTAAATTTTGAAAAATATGCTGGACAGAACTGTCACTCCAAGGACTTTGATGAATAATGGTTTAGCAATGTGTTAACTTTTTAAAAATACAAAAAAATACTGTATAATTTAACTGTGCCAATTTTTTTTTGCAATTATCATGGTTTGAAAACTGAACATCGGCACATGCCTCATATACACTCTTTAAAAAGGGGGTCCTCAATGGTTCTTTAAATGGTTAGGAGTTCTAGCTTTATGAAATGGTTCTACTTGTAACCTTTTCTGAAATGGAAACCCTCTGTTGTAGGGTTCTACATAGACCATTTAGGGATTTCCTCAGAGGGACAAACCAAATTGAACCCTTTTTTCTGAGGTGTAGATTAGCTCAAGAAGAGACGAGTAATGGTTAGATATTGGTGCTAATAACTTGTCTACGAAGGAATCTGTTAAAAATCCTGTTGAAAGTTATGTAAAGAACATTAATATGCCTGCTTTGTAACCAAGAAGGCACAGACTTTAGCGCTGTTTCAAAACAGCAAATGATGCAATACGTGTGAAAGCAGATCTCCCAGGAGTAAAAGACAGGAACGCTCCGGGGAAACCCCAACCACACTGCAGGACATTCCCCAAAGTAACACAATCCTACTACAGCAAGTTTGCCGTAGTGCAGCGATTCTTTGTTTTAAACAGCATAACCAATTAGCACAGCGTGCGAGAGATTTCTTTGAAATTGAGCATGCAAATGCTTTTACACTCTGGCACTTGCAGTGTATATAATTCTTTGGTGTTTGGCAAACATTTAATTAGGCATGTGCACAGTGCCCTGTTATTTGGGCCTGGCATGGGCAGTGTTTAGTTGGAGCTGTGGAACAATACTTGTGTCTTTTCTCACGTTCACACTCTTCCACCGAGCAGCATGAATAATAACTCATGGTAGGAAAATCTGACTGGGATTCAATGAATCGCGATCTGATTGGTTACAGAATACACAACCATGCAATAGTATTCAAACTGTGTATGGGTGGCAGGACTTAATCCTGCTCCATATTTCATTAAACTTGTTTCAAGGGCTTGTCAATGTCGTAACTGTAATTGCAGTTACGACATTGAAGACACTTTGAAGAAACTTTCTCCTGCACTAAAGAGCAAGATTAAATTGTGATGGTGCAATAGATTCTAATGAATTATGATTACATATGAATAAATTCATATTACAAAAATGAACATGTAAAACACTGACTACTTTTATTTAGCACAATATTTGTTGTAAATAGTTTTCTTAAGTAATGCATTGTTTTCTGCAAAACACTTATTTCAAAATTATTTAAATTATAGCCAAAACGGTACTTTTCTGACTTCAAGCAAAGGCAACCAGGCTTTGTGCTAAAGTATCCTTCATGATGCCATAATCTTCACAAGAGCCCCTGGACCACTAGCGCAAAACAGCCGGTTAGGGCGCCAATAATTGTGCAGTTAACTGTATATTGTGTCAGGGTTTCAGGAGGAAGGTAGCATCTCTAACATAAAGCAAAATGTGAGGCTGTAGAGGTTAATCTAATTCACCATAAACCATCTTGGACCTTATGATAAATGGTGACTAGCCCTGGTGTGACAGGCTTATGACATTGTAGTGAAATAAACACATGCATTACATCACACCTATTACATAACCATCTTGTCCCATCTGTATTTTTTTCATGCGGCGTGTTAATTTGGAAGCCGCGTTGACACAGCTTAGTGGACTGGAGGGCTTTTCCAGAGTTAGTGTTTAGCGCACGCGGCAGGAAGAGAACGCTCACTAGGGACAATGAAACTCGTCTCCATAGAAACAGAGGCGGATCCACCGCTCTCATTGGAATACAACCGAGAGAGAGAAATAGAGGGATAGAGAGAAGGAAAGAAACAGAGAGTGAGAGTATCACAACACATGAATATTCTGGTCCCTCTCCGGCAGACCATGATACTCAGTATATTATCAGATGGGATTTAAACACCATCACATTGCAACAGAGAGAGAGATTTTAGGAAGAATCCCGAAGACATGCAAAAGTCTCCAAAAGTCGCGGAACGTGTGGAATCATGTGATATACTAATGAGGAATAAGAGGCCCTGGTTTAGGTGCACGATGCATGCTCATGAAATGCTACGTAATCAGCTCTATAACATCAAAGTGATGAATTGAGACATCAAAGCATATTTATTTACCAACAAACTCAATCTTATACATCTCCATAGCAACAAATGCTGACCATAAAAGACAGAATTTAGGAAACACCCTTACCAACGTACTATGTCTAGATATCAGAGTGTCTCTGAAATACAGACTGCAGCATGCACAAATCACAGCAAAGGAAGATAAAACCGAACGTTTTCTCACTTTACGGCTATTTCTCAGCACTGAATGAGTAACTAATATATTCTGTCTTGCGAAGACAGAGTGACAGTCAGTGATCTCACAACAAAAGCAGTTTAGAGTTGTCATTCAGTCCAGAAGAAACAAAGAAAGATAAGATGAGATAAGAAAGCATCAGTCCAGGAGCTGTCACTGTGGAGATGGAAGCAGGCAAGCTCTGTGCAGCACGAATAAGAGGCAAGACGTCAGAGATAAGAAGCCGTAACCCATGCTCCAGTGTGTGTTTACTATGATGGAAAAGCCGCAGGGCTTCTCTGAGGCCAAATCAGTGCATGCAAACACCTACATACTTTCCTATTCCTCTCGCATTTACAGATGAGAATAAACATGCTGACAATAAAGTGATATTTTATCATATACGCCCTTAAGAGAAGTGTTTTACATAGTAATCTACATCGTAAATGATCCAATAAGCATTTTCATCTTTTCAGTGTAATGTAAATGCATAATTGTTACATTTGTTACATTGCAATACTATGCAAAAATGAACAGTTTCTAGGCTGTTTCTGCATTTTAAGTACCCCTGAATGTGTCATTTTAAATCATGCATATAATAAAACAATGTTTAATAATTTAAATATATCAGTGGCATAACAAAAAGGACTGTTCATTCATTAATAAAGTAAAATCAAAAACCTCAACCAATTCAAATAGGCTACTTCTTGGTTACTATAGGGCGCATGTGTGTCCGAGAGTGGAAAAGGGCTGCGGTACTAACCAATACAAACGGCTTATTAGTATGGCTTCAGGGGCTCGCTGCTGTGTACGTGCCTACTCACCCCTTCTGGTGGTATTTTGAAGGGTTCTGTAATGCAAGTCTATTACCAAAATGATAGGACATCCGACCAATCAAATGTATGATTTTCACTCTGGGGGCGGGTCTATAGCTGACTGCCCCTTCTCAGCGTTCTGAAGAAGGGGCTAAGCATTGTACGTATAAATCTTAAACGTCACTGTCTATGCACATGCCAGCTTTTAAGCCGGGCTTCAGTCAGAACATGTTGACAAGCAGGCAGCGCTCAGTTTGCACAGTTTTATGCGCTGGAACCTTTAAAAGAAGATTATGGACACGAAGGACGCTCTTGCCACTGTTCAGTTAGTGCTGTTTCTGTTACTGGTGCGTTTTTGTGATATTTTCTCTCTCTTAGTAATAACTTAGTTTGCTGTTGGATTCAAACTCGTGAAACAAGCCTACAGCACGTGAATATGGTTACTGAGCAACCACAACACGCTGATGATAGCAAAGTCACAGATAGACTTTAACTGCAGGGGCTAACTAGGCTTCTGATGTGTATATCGGATCTTGACACTGCTCACACTTAACGACGTCCGATTAAATTCTTTGACATGTCAGAAATCCGCCGTGGCCTCCGACAGCTCGATCTAACACATTAATCGGGCATCGTTTAGATTTAGCTGCGATCCAAAAATTGGTCAGCGACGGCAATGTCGTGTCTAAATCACACAGTGTATATATATATTACTGGCTATCCATGTGTAGGGGTAAAAACTTAAAGTATAGCTTTTGGATAAAAATGCAGCAGGATGGGAGTGAAAATGAGCAAAAAGAAGGCACAAAGAAAATGAGAAAACAACAGGCTCTGATGAAGAGGAGGAGAGTCATTAGTATTAGTTCCTACCCACCCAGTAAACCTTTGAGCTAAACGGTGCTAGTTGTTTGCTTTACTGGCTCCCTGTGCTGTTCTGCCATTCACCCAAATACCTCATATCGTGACACCTGTCGCCCAAGACAGCTGAAGGTGGAATACTTAAACGCGCTATTGCACATACACCCACACCCATATACAAACATCATGTGTCCAGGTAAAGCTTAACAATATTAAAATCCATCCTAGTTCTAAGGCAAGGAGGAAGAAGGGTTGAAATGCCCTCTCAAACAGAGGCATCTCAATATGGCCTGCCACTGTAAACATGCGCCCAAAATTTGTGTCTCGGTGCTAAACACGACATGTATGGGGGTGTCCATCAGGCAGGAGAGCGTGTGTCCAGTCCCGGCCCAAATATTTCTGTGGAATGACAGTAATGAACTCTTCTGAATTTGGCTGTCATACACAGAACACAGCCACAACTCAATCTTAATGAGACCAAATCTGAGGCATGATATCAGCCAGACCATACAGTTGGGCCACTTTTGACCCAAAATTAAAATGCCACACAAGCATTATATATGGATGGTTGTGTTTGGGCCATTTTAAATGCCGTGAAACCTTACATAAAGCTGCCTACAGTTGGGCAATTTTTGGCCAAAAATACACTTGCCATTTCCGCAACCGACCCATATGTACCGACCCATATGTACCATATTTAGCATAAAATTGTCTGTTATTTGTGGAGGGCTCAGATTCACCAAAAGAAAAAGAGCACCAGAACCCCAAGCATTCAAATGTCTGCTCCCTAATATTTGTAATATGTCAACCCTAGCAATCACTTACAGAAGTTTTCAACCATCTCACGAATAAAACACGAAGATCCACATGTTTGGCTATTGGTGTTCGGTAGTAACATGTTAGGGTAAATTGGCTCACAAGCTCAGGATTCAATTTATTGTTGATTTTTCAACTCGTATTTATTTCACATAGGACGTTTTTCACCAGTGATTACTGTCACTTCCAGACAGCAAATTCCAAACATACCAAGGTAGTATGGTCATTCTTTCCCGCTCTTATACTCAGAAAAAGAAAGCTAATAAACTGGTTGGGCAAGTTAAAAGCTTAGAAACTACACTTTTTCTTTCCATCAGCAACAGCTGTAGTGTATTTTCTTCATTCATTAAGCCACGCTTTTTTAGTTATTTACTAATTAAAAGCATGACAAGCAGCTTGTATCGGACCAACAAACCCAACTATTACCCAACATGAAGAATAATGAAAAACACAAATCTCAGGCACCAAATCTTTGTCCAATCAGAGCATGGAGACTGAAATATTAATAGTGAAAGAACGACGGTGTCTTTCACAGACATCCTCTCGGCACACAGGTATGTCTTAGATTCTTTCACAAGCTAAAGATTCTAGAAATGTATTTCTTTTGCTAAAAGTTTTAATACATTTTTAGAAACATTTTTGAATATTTGACAATATTCACATCATATAGTTTACTGTAAATCATTGAACATTTGGAGAATTTTACTCAGTTTAGATAAGGATGAATAACTTGACTGACACGGTATAAATCTGTTTGTATTCACTTAACCCTTCATTAGATGATATGCATGCTACTTGAACATTGCTGTGATACTCCATATGTTCTGTAATACATAATGTATGTACAGTCAAGCCGGAAAGTCTGCACACCCCTTTCACCTTCTCCACGTTTCATTACATTACAGACTTATTCT